>OMLM01002758.1:39297-53432 GCA_900302695.1 Helostoma temminkii
TTACCTCTAGATATATAAAACAAGATGGGACATGGCACCTTTTGTATCAGAAAAATGGAATTTAAAGCAAAAGTATTTGAACATGTGATAAACAGGTCTTTCTTTTCAAATTGAAACTTGTCTTGGTTTTGCCTGTAAAGACAGAGTTTGTGGTTAAAATTCTATCAAACACAAAGACCATAGATCTCTCTATGATGAATTTGGGGTTTGCACAACCAAATCCATCTTTTGATCATAAACAAATCGATCTTTTGATTAAAAAAAATCAAAAACAAAATGTTTTTAGTGTACGGCAAACACAAATAAATTGGACTTTCCATTTAAATGCTTTTGGAGGGGCATATAGTAGCACACTGTTGTCAGTATGTATGGGTTTTACTGCTTTGTCAAAGGCATGTATACCCTAGAACCAGCTCTGCTCTGTGGCCAATCACAATTGATGACTACCTGTATGTGAACAGATAAAAACTTAATAAGCCTATTACTTTCATGTCAAGACCAGACAAAGGCATGTAGCCGGTTCACTTGGCTAAATATTGGCATGCAGTTGCACACTTCTTTTGTTAGTATTGCATGCTAGACTTGTAGTTCAGTTCCATTTATTTATATAGTGCCAAATCGCAGCAGCACTTTACAGCCTCCAGCACAACCAGGTTCAGCGTGGGTGGCTATTAGCCTCAACAGATTGGGGTGAGTGGAAAGTAGAGTGGAAAATGAACGACAAAACATGCAGAAGAAAAAAATGCTGAGTAGGTAATGTGGCTCCATTTAGTACAATGTCCTCAGAAGTTGCAAAGGAGTAAATACTGCAATGACCATTGTGGAGCATGCATCTTTTTTTAATTTTTTTTGTGAACAATGTGAACATGCCTTAGGAATACAGTTCTGCCATGACAAAAATGCCATGACCACGTGAAAATTTACAGTCCAAAAAATTGTGTTTGTTTGTCTTTGTTTTTTAAGCTAAAGTAAACCCAATTGTCCAATGAGGTGTCTGATTACAACATCAGCCTGAATTTCTGGTTAAAATTGGAAGTGCCCTGACCTGAATACATCCTACTGTAGCAAATTCAGGTTTTTGAGTACATTTTCTTTTAGCTGCCTGACTGATAATTATGTTTTCATTACCAGTGCTTGCCTGAAGACACATTGGCTATATACAGCGTCAGTGAGCAGTCACAGCTGGATGGGCAGGGTTTACAGGACCTGTGCCCCGTCATGCTGCAGCAGTTGGATGCTGGCACCTGCAGGGCACAAAAACAGGAGGAGCTTAGCAATGATTCCTCCCCTAGACCCACAGATGCTGAAGGTGAGGAATGACTTAATCATGGTTATTTGTCTGTGGTATTACCATTGAAAGTGTTTTTTTCAGATCTTCTGTGATGCATTGCTATTGGCATTGTCGTGTAAATTGTACATAATTTAAACGTTAATGTTTTAGATTTACTAGGGATGTCCCGATACCAGTATCAAGTCCAATACTGCTCTCGTGTACTCATACTCAAACTTCAGAGATAACACAAATGATACCACTTTACAGCATAACGTTAATCTCATGTTGGGTGAGCGGTTAGGCGAAAGTGGAGAAATGTCAGTAATGTGGAGATATTTAAGCTAGGTGTTACCATAACGCACAGTACGAGTCTGCTAATGCCAGCAACAGCAACCACCACTGTATCAAACAGTGGAGAAGTCAGAAAATGTTCAGCGACAACCTGTAGGCTGTTCAAATAACAGAAGCTTTACTCAGTTTATGGTGTCGGTTGTTGAAACTACTGGATTCTGCCACCCCCTCAGTATCCTGAAGCCCAGGTATATCATTCCCAGTCGTCATCACACTGTCTTACTGAAGGTACGTGACTTTCAGGCAAGCAAAACAGTTTTGGAGCTTGCACACTAGCCATAGCAAGTGTATTTGACAATATGCTCCAGATGTGGGCCATTCTGTTCACATGGTAGTCTGAGACAATGCCACAAACATGATAAATAAAGGCCATGGATGATGCCGGGCTGCTTAACCTGCCTTGTGTCACTCACACCCTTAAACAGGCTGTTAATGAGGGTCTGCTGGTGCAGAGAAGTGTTGGGGAATCGGGCGCAAAATAATCAGACATTTTAAACATTGTGTCTGACGCTACTTCTGCCTGGAAGACATTCATTATTTGGAATGTAGTTTACCTGTTGTGTTATATGCTAATTTTTGGATGTGGGTAATAGTGTCCTGTTGTGTATTTAATTTCAGTCAGAAAGCAAAAAACATCTGATTACATTGTTTGAAGTTATTTTACTTTTCCAGTAATTGCAGTTTTTATAATAAAAAATGCTGCAATAGCAGTATTATTAAGTACTCGTATCAGTACTTGATATTGGCAAGTACTCAAATATAAGTACTCGTACTCAGTCAGGAAAAAAGTGGTATTGGGACATCTTTAAGACTTGCATATTAAATTTGTGATCATTTTTGTCTTGTCTATTTGCCAACAGGTTGAAACATCTTATGGGTTAAATTTTTATTTTACAGAGAGTACATTTGTCAATGATTTATTCTATTAACTGTACGTGTGTTTGTGAAGTGTTTTGTCATATTGTCAGTTAAACTATTACCGGTGAAATCCCATTGTAATGACACCTGAAACACTTCCTTTTATCAGGTCTCAGTTTTCAGTGTGTGCTTTGTTACCTAGAGGTGATGATATCACGATGTCCTCGAAAGAAAGCAAAGCATAATAAGCATACACAAGGCTTAGCCAACACACTTGTTTTTCCCACTTGGCTTAAAAACCAACACTTTGTTTAGATGCCACAATCCTACTTCAGTCAACATATCCAGTATGTAGCAAAGATCCCATTCAGTTAAAGATAATTGGGACAGGAAAGCATTTAGCAATACACTGCCCTTCTTTCCTCATCTGCTGTCCCACTGTAACTCCATACAGGCTGCTGACTGCACAAACCCAGCAGGACGTCCTTGCAAACTGTTTTGTCATCTGCATCCAGTCTGAAGTTCTTGGAAATTTGCAGTGTGCTGTAGGGTGTTGTTTGCCAAGCTTTTATGTTTTTGATGAATGATGCTAAATTGGCTTTGTAGTTTGTAACTGTCATAAAAAACTATGAACTTGAGTCATCTTTAGGCCTCAAGGCTGAATCTAAAAACGGCACCACTTCAGTTTCTGCTTTCTTAATGTCATCTTCTTTTTACTAATGACATTTTTGCCTTGGCCTTGCTAAACTAGCACTCAAATTTCAGCTTTCACTTTTAACCCAGTTCTTCTTATCCTCAGCAGGTGGAGAAGAAATAGTTCAGCCCAGAACTCTGGCCTCATCCCTTTCTTTTCTTCTCACAAGTTTTGCCTTATCATCCACTCATATGCCCTCAGCTCACCTCACACTTGCCCCTGTAGGTAGCTTTTTTTGGCTTCAGAGATGCCTTTCTTTGCCTGGGCTGGGGAGATCTGCCAACAGCATCAAAACACATGCAATGGAAATTTATCTCTACAGCAGATCTCACTGACATTTAGACATTTCCTTATCTTTTTTTATTATTTAAATGTAAAACCTTTTTAGCTTTTCCAGAGATGGTTTGATAAACAAAACTTTAACCAGCAAATGTACTGTCAGAAAAGACTGTCTATTAATCTATGGGATGTCTAGGAGGATGAGTAGCAATCTCTAAACCACTTTTCAGAAAGTGAAGCAAAATCAAACTGATCCGGTACTGATCCAGTTTTGCTCCGATAAGTAGGTCCACCTTAGTGTTATGTGCTTCTATAGATAAAACTTAAGGAAACCTGGCTTTTTGTATAAATGAGTTATGTGTTACAAATTTACTCAAATTTGATTTCTGACCTAGAAGAGAGACACCTGACTGTGTATCTCTGTACCTCTAATAATTTAAGACCAGTCTACAGTCTTGTAAATTGCATTTCAGAGATTAGTCTTAAAGATTAGTCTTAAATAACTTAACACAAATGATGCTTATCAGACCCAAAGTTAACTATTGAAATCTATAATAGGAATAGAGAAATGCATTCCATATAATTTTATAAAGAATAAGCTTTTAAATTTTAAAGTTTAAAATGTGTTTCATAATTTAATTTTAATTTATAAATAGATCTTAATGTTATCACAATCAGCAAGCGTGCTTGTTCACTTCATGTACCTTTTTGTTACATTATCTTTCCTGTTTATTGTGTCACTTGAAATGTACCCATATCTGCCTTGACTGCCAGTGTGAAGAAGTTATCTCACACCTCAGAATAGATCATTAATCTGTTGTTATCTATCTTTACTTTTCTTTAATCTTCACAGGTGCTGCAGCCTCAGACAAAATGTATTTATCTAATGTCAACTAGCCTTTGCAGTTTTTTTCCACCAGGTGTTGATTAAGGCGAAGCTTCTCACCCATAACACATAATGCAAGGCTTATGACTCTTGTGTTGCTAGTATATACCAGTTGCATTACACTACAGCTGATACATGCAAAATATTGTGAAATCATTAGTGGATTTTTATATGATTTTTAGAGAAAATGTATAAATGACCACATAAAGTTTATATCCAAAAAAATGTTGATTGATGATGCATTGCTGAAGCTGCATTTATGGCAGCATTAGCACACATTTGCATGGTTTTAATATTCCACCTTCCTCTTCTATTCTTCTGTTCCCGTCACTCCAACTCCAGTGTGGGGTTTTTCTTTCCTGAGTGTGACAGTGATCAATGCCTTCTCCCTCACTGGAGTCTTCATCGTTCCTCTGCTGAAGACGCGCTATATGAAACACATGCTCATCTTTTTCATCGCTCTTGCCATTGGCACACTGTATTCCACTGCCATCCTGCAGCTGCTCCCAGAGGTTTGCCATCTATCCATATGTTTTTCATTTCATAACCATTGAGCCTTTGCTTTTCAAAAACACAAACGCCAGAGCTGAAAGCCTCTTTAGTTCACTGTAGTGTCACATGCTGTTTACATAACCTATGCACGTTTGGCCATGCGCTTCTCTTTATTTCCTGTGGTTCTATTTCTTTCCTTCCTGCCTTTGTTGGGTTTTTCAACTTCTAATAAACACTGTGGATGGTGGAAGGCTTTTTGGTTTGCTTCTGCCATACTGCATCACGGATCATCTAGCAGTGTTTCTTTGTGTATGAGTGCACTCTGTGTTTGAAGCTGTGTCTGCAACTTTCCGGGCACTGAGATGTAGGCCAAGCTTTGCTCTGCGAGACCAGTGGCACTATAGCTTGTGGAACAGTGGAACAGGCTTGTTAATAATGCTTGAGTCGCTCTGTGTTGTAGCTTTGGGATTCATATTCAAGTTTCAGTACTGCAGAAATGGAGTACAGCACCCTTAAACTGTCCTTCAAATTATAAAGTGACCCCTTGTTAGAAGTGATTGTTCTGCTACTGTTGGGCTATTTTAAGTAAATTTGCCCCTCTTTTGTGTCTGCAGTGATATCTAGTGTTTAGCCTGAGGCTAGGACAGTGGTCCAGACACACCTGAGTGGACTAGAACAAAGAGTGTGTGTGTGTGTGTGTGTGTGTGTGTCTGTCTGATTGAGATGTCACTTACCTGTAATTTTCTCTTAATTACTTCCCATTCCTTATCAAAATAAGGGCTTCAAGGACAGCTTCATGGTAATAATGGACAAATGATTGTTTTCAAATTCAGATGAAAGGTGGTATCACTTCTGTTAATCTCATTTCAATGGATAATGTCTTTTTTTTTTTTTTTCTCAAGTTGATTTCATTCAGTCCTTTCATTTCAGGGTGATAACTGGTTGGTGTTTTCTAATTTGTTGCTCCTTACCCTGGGAATTAATAATGATAAAATCATTTCTCAACTAACTGACTCTTTTTTTTTTTTTTTTAACTTTTCCCTTCTTTTTTCATGCCTTCTCGCTGATGATTAGTGTGGGGTTATGGGATCCTCTGTGTGACACTGATCTCTCTGTGCTCGCTGGTCGGGGCGAGCGTGGTGCCCTTCATGAAGAAAACCTTTTACAAGCGACTGCTGCTCTACTTCATAGCCCTGGCCATTGGCACGCTCTACTCCAACGCCCTGTTTCAGCTCATCCCAGAGGTAGCGTCGATGCTGCTGTGACTCGCTTAGCCACAGCTTTTTCACAGTCCATAGTGCAGGGTTGCTATGCCGTCAAAGAGCATCAAAAATTGATTTTAAATATTCAAGGGGGGAAAAAACCTTATATTGTTTTGTTGTGGTGCTTATGTAACTATGCAGGGTTTATGATTGAATGCCATTTTTTCATTCAATGTGATGTAATTTATCATAATAAGTAGAATCACACAAAATATCTTAATTAATGACATTAATCTTTGAAAGGGAAACTGCATAGTCACCCTTGTCACTGTAAATTAGGGTTATAAAATAGTGAAAATGTGTGATATTTGAAAACCATAACAGCATAGGCTGTGTACTGAGTTAATTTGTCAAACCAGAATGTGAAACACAAAGCTAATTTTGGAAATATTTTGTGGGTTTCTCCTAACAAAACAGAATAGTTAACTTATCTATTATGGTATACTATATATAAATATGCAGTCACTTGCAAAACTGCATTGCTCCTGGAATGCTTTAAGAAAATATTTGCAGATAGAGTAACCTACGGTGGCCCTTACGGGTAAAGCACAAACACTTCTACTACTTAGGACTCACATAGGAATTACCATGTTTTTCATGATAAGTCTTAATTGCAAAAGTGTTTTCTAATGATCAGTAACCTTTTTCAAATGAATAAACTTGCATTAGCAACCATAACGTGCTATAAAGTTGGGGCACAGCGTAAAAGCCACATGAAAATAAAATGCAGTGATTTGCAAAAGCAACACGTCTCAAAAAAATTGGGACAGGGCTAAGTTTCCCACTGTGTAGCATCCCCTCTTCTTTTAACAGCAATCTGTAAAATGAGGAGACCAGTTGAGAGACTATTTTCAATTAGTGAAAGGTCTGGACTGCAGGCAGACCAGTTCAGCAACTAGACTCTCTGCTGTTGTCATAGATGCAGTATGTCCTGCTTCCCTGAAAAAGAACTTATGTTGCTCTAAAGCCTGGATAGGTCTTTCAGGACTGACGGTGCCTTTCCAGATGTGCAAGCTGCCCATTTCACAGACACTAATGCATCACATACCATAAGAGATGCAGGCTTTTGAGCAGTACTGATAACAAGACAGAAGGTAACTCCTCTTTAGCACAGAGGGCATAGAGCCCATAGTTTCCAAAAGAATGTCAAGTTTTGATAAATGTATAGTTTCATTTGATTTTCAAATCATTGCATCCTATTTTTATGTATATTTTACACAGCGTGCCAACTTTTTGGGAATTGGGGTTGTAAATATTCCTTTAAAAAACAGCTACAGTACAATAGTCATTTACAATATTAATAATGTCTACACCGTATTCCTGATCAATGTTATAAAATCTGCTTATCTTTCAAAAACATTGTTATGTGTCCAAACTTTTGACTGGCAGTGTGCATGCATGAAAGCATAAGCACACTACACTTGCAGCACTGCATGCAGTGTTTTGAAGTGATGGTAACTTCAGTAGAAATGGTTTTGTAGAATTTCAAGCTGCAGTCTAATCTGTACATCATCATACTTCCTTTGCTGCTCATAGGAATTCTTATCAGTTCATATCTTTATCTGTTTATTAAAACTGATGATCTAAAATTCCTTAACTGATAAAGGTCATAATGCAAAACACTGTCCTTAATAAGCTGTTAATTGTTTTTTAGATAATGGACAGTACATTGTGAAACAGTGGGTTTGCTGATCCAGTGACCTGCAAATTACCAGACAGGGGCAACCCATGAATATTTAGTGGTTGGAAATGTTCACCAGTTTCACTTAACAGAAAAGTAGTGACATTTGTTATAATGTTGTAATGTCCCCCCCGAGCAGCAGAACCACAAATATGAGCTATGACATTTTTAAATGCTCCCCAGATGTTGGGCAGACCCATCAACACCAGGTTCACAGTTTGTGTAATTCATTGCTTTATTTTACCTGTTATGAATATCAAGAACACCTATTTGTATAAGTCAGAAGTGACCCTAACCATAACCCCCTATAATATCTTTGCCAAAAATTAAACTTTACTCGTCTTCAGACCCACTTAAAGCGAAAAAGAAGTCACCAAGCACTGGTTGCTCACTTTCAAAACCTGCTCAAGCAATGATCTTAAGTTTCAAATAACAACTCATATCAAAAATATTCACTTTCAATGATATCTTGAGGTAATATATTTTATAAATGTCAAATCACAAGCTAACACAGTCCTCTCTCCTGCATGATAGGCCTTTGGTTTTGATCCCATGGTGGATTTCTATGTGTCCAAGTCTGCGGTGGTGTTTGGAGGCTTTTATCTCTTCTTCTTTACTGAAAAGGTCCTCAAAGTGCTTCTCAAACAAAAGCAAGAGGTGAGTACATTAAAGAACTATTTATAATATGCCTTGTTTTGTCTGACACCTAGTTAGGTGGCACTACTTCACAACAACCAAACTGTCTGTATAGTGGTCTAAGAAACTCCACCTTTATAAACAGCATGAGGCAACTACCAGCTCCAAAGAGATTTAAAAGTTAGTAGCAAAACATTAGACCCAAAGCTTAAAGCTTAAGGCTGGTGATTTTCTCTGTTTTTATTATTGCTAATGCATAAAAGAAAGAAGCTAAAGTGAAGTACATTTACTAAAACCATAAGGTTTGTGAACCTAGAACCTGATTTAGCTTATTTGTCTGTACTGTAGAGCTCTGCTGTTGTAGGAAAACTGTTAGAAACATATATGGTATTACATGTATGTCTCTGTTTCTTCATTACAAAAATATGGGCGCTGTAGTTTATCTATAAACATTTACATTTAGTCATTTGGCAGCCACATACCAGTAAGTTCCATCTTATTCACCACACATGCTTGCACATGCAGTTCTGGTTTACCTTGCTGCTCTAGCTTGTTGTGCTACACATCACAACCCCCTACTTTGGCAAGTCTAAAAAGCTCAGTACAGAGACAAAAAAACAAACATCTGAAAACATTGTTAAGCTGAAGATGATTATCAAGGACAGACAAAATAAATGAGTTTGCACCAGACTGAGTCAGCACATCTCTGTGTCCTTTGGCTGCCCCACTTAGCTGGTGTTTATGGCAGATTTAAAAAGACATAACCAAGTACCATAATCATACATCAAAGTCTCTCATAAGCAAATGAAGTGTGATTTTTTTTTTTTTCTTCTAAAATCTGTATTGTTTACATTTTTTATTTATTATGTTTTTGAATGCACAAGAAAAGTGAAACTCTAGATTTGCTTATATTTTAGTTGGTCAGTGAAAACAGTGAAATCTTAACCTTGATACTTTATCAGCATTTTTTTTTCCATTTGTGCTTGAAAACCTAAAGCATCAGTAGCTCTCAAAATATTGTCATTTGACTGCAGTTGAATATCAGACAAAACACTTGTACAGATTGTCATTGTTTTATTTTATGGGCTTTTATCTATAGTTTGCTTGCTAGATTTTAAACAACACAGTTGAGTTACACAATAACAGCACTAAGCCAACACTGTCAACTCAATGTTTTGTCATGTCTCATAATGTCAGAAACGTGACATGACATACTGTATGTGACATAAATGTCCCCTCACTTGTTTGACCAGCTGGGCGGGATGTTTGCTTTCAGTAACTGACGTGTACATCATAACTTAATGAATGTGGAGTTACATGTTCAGAAACCAGTGATCAGATAATGACACCTGAGAGGGCGTTGCAGTTTTTCTGTAGTCAGGTATGCTAACAGTCATTTCCAAATGTGTCTTTCTTTGATGCACTGGTTATTCAAGTTTTCAGTAGTGTCCACAGTAGCTTTTTTAGCTATGAAAACACTAGTTTCCACTGCACATACTGTAAAAGACAGGACAATGTAGGGCATATTCTTGCATGTCTTTCCGGCTTCCTCCCACATTCCAAAGACATGCAGTCAGGTTAATTGGAGACTTTAAATTGCCTCTAGGTGTGAATGAGAGTGAACTGGAGACTTGTCCAGGGTGTACCCCGCCTCTCGCCCGTATGACAGCTAGGATAGGCTGCAGCACACCCGCAATCCCTATGGGGGACGAAGCGGTTCAGAAAATGGATTGATATTCTTGCATGTCCATCAGCATGGAATCTTTAAACCAGCTTAGCTGAAATCACAAGACGCAGACATTAATTCAGCAGTGTTGCTGATTTCATTCACAAAAGGCAGCTGCTGGAAATGTGTGTGGTTGATTTTGGGCCATTTGCTCCACCTTGTGGTTACTCTTCTTTCAACCACATAGTCTGACTCCTATCGTACTATGACTGACCTTTAATGTACCTGTAATAAGTTGTAGAACAAAGCTTATAGTCACCGTCTTTTCAAACTTTGATAAAAAGTCATCCAGGGTTCAGTGGGGTTTGTACTGTACTCTCAAACTCTCAAGTTTGAAAATTCGCAAGAGTGACTAAGGCAATAGATCATTATTGCATTTGATTTGCAGCTGTATCGCCTTTTAAGCTGTTGTGTAGTGTTCAAGGAGGAAACAGGAACAACCTAACAGCTAGGACACTGGGTGACCCAGCAAGGAATATCTGGAGGATATCTGCTGTTCCACTTATTAATTTACCTTAGTACAAGGTTATTTCATTTGACTTAAAGAAAAATCTCAGCAGCAATGGAGCCATAAAAATGTGATTTATTGATTATGATATCAGTTTTCTGTCTCCCTCTCAGAGTCACAGTCATTACCCCAATGCAGATCATTACTCTACACCCAACGGGGACGTGGAGGAGTGTGAGAAGCAGAGGCTGCAGCAGAACGGAGAAGCCAGTAACCTGGCTCTGGGCAAGGTGGATGCAGGGGAGGGTGAGCTGATGCTCAGCCCAGCACAGACACCACAGGTACCATTTAGGATGGAGAACAAGATCTACGTCAACATTTTTTTACTGATTGGTTTTCAAACCTTTAGAGCTGTTATTGCCCACATAGTCCCTTCTTTAGTTGAACGACTCGTATTTCAGTTATTATCTCATATTTGAATTGTCAGAAAAATGTGCCAGTTTGTTCATCTATATGTTATGACGTAAATACTCCGAATTACATTCTTGTAGTCTAATTATTAATCACATCCTTGCTGATGTCCGGATGTTGTTGCTCTGTCTAGATATATTTACTTCTAATGGATGTGTTTTTATTCATCCCAGGACTGTCAGAGCCCAGACAACGGGGGGCGGTCTGCCCGGGGTGGAGGTGGCTGCTACTGGCTGAAGGGAACAACCTACTCTGACATTGGCACTCTGGCCTGGATGATCACACTGAGTGATGGCCTCCACAACTTTATCGACGGCTTGGCCATTGGTGCCTCCTTCACCGCTTCCGTCTTCCAGGGCATCAGCACCTCTGTAGCCATTCTGTGTGAGGAGTTCCCCCATGAGCTGGGTGAGTTGGATTTAAACTGGGATTTAAGGCACAGTTACTGGGCTGCAAGTATTGTTGTTTCATTCAACTGCGGTATAAAAACTTCTAAGAAGTTATTTACAGGTTTAAGTACACCTAAGATATAAGTACACCTGCTGTTGAGACACTGATGTCTGCTCTTTTCTCCTTTTTTTCACCAGGAGATTTTGTAATTCTGCTGAACGCTGGCATGAGCATACAACAGGCTCTCTTCTTTAACTTCCTGTCGGCCTGTTGCTGTTACCTGGGCATGGGCTTTGGTATCCTGGCTGGTAACAGCTTCTCCCCCAACTGGATCTTCGCCCTGGCAGGAGGCATGTTCCTCTACATCGCTTTGGCAGACATGGTCAGTGTCTGGGGGAAACTGTGAGCTATTGTACTTGTGTCGTGATTTACACAATATCATATGATGTTGGTACTACAGACTTTGTTTACCTCCAGGCAGCGACACTGTGCAACATGGATCTAATAGACTTGGATCAGTTCATGCTGTGTTCTGGTTGGTTAGTTAGTAGACGTAGCTCATAGCTGTAGTCACAACTTCTCTCACAGTGTGATGTTCTCTCCAGCTGTGCAAGAGGCTGGTTTCAGGTTTCCCTGTTTATACAAAAGTTTAACATGTTCCTTCTCTCTGCGTTTTATGCTCGTCAGTTTCCAGAGATGAACGAGGTGAGTCGCGAGGAAGAGAACGCGGGCGGCAGCAGCTTCCTCCTCACCTTTGCCATCCAGAATGCCGGCCTCCTGACGGGCTTCGCCATCATGCTTCTCCTCACCATCTACTCTGGACAGATACAGCTGGGCTAGCACCAGACCAGTCCCAGCTCTGACCTGACCTGTGTAAAATTAAAACTGGGACTTCAGCTCGTTTGTCCTGATGGAAACTGGAAGAAGAGGAGGAAGGGAGGAGGGTCAAAAACTGTTCTCTTTATCTCCTTCCTGTAGACCTTTGAGTTTGGAAAGTTTGGCTGCTGAGCAGCAGGTACACACTCTCGGAAATATTTGAGTTGTGCTGTTGTGCAGTTCCCACAGGCAGTAGATCCCAGGCAGAGAGGGGGAAGAGCACTTCATTGTCAGCCCTTTCCTGACAGCTGCTTCCCCAAACAGTCTAGAACAATCTACTGATGCAGTCTTCACCCTGCAAAGACAACTTAAATATATGTGACTCCTGTGCTGAACAAGAACTGATGTGCAATATTCATCCAGTCATAAGGCATTCTCTATTCCATTAGACTACTGATCAGACATTTTGATTCCTGCTTTTACTTTATCTCCTTCTGTTGTTACCTCAGTGGATGTTATTGAACCTCAACTAGTATCTATAGAGATTCATTAGATGCAGAGTATTTGTATCGCAAATCCTGCCGCAAAGCACAATCAAGTAACAGCAGTCTTTATCGTAGTCTTCATCCTTTACCTTTAAGTCTTCAGTTTTTCATTCCATACCAAAAATAAATGTTCAAGGACCTGGACTGGAATAATCAAACTCATACTGACTTCCAGATACTGTTTTTTTTTTATTTGTGTTGATGTTCTACTTTTTTACTTATGGAAAAATAACAGAAATAATGAGATGTCTAAAGACCAAAAATGGACAGACCGTTGGTGAAGGGCTACACGCGACATTTGGAAGGGCACACTTCATTCTCCTCAGTGTGGACGTCCTCGGCATGGAGTTAGAAATTCCTAACCAAACCTGGTCGGCTCTTTAAAGTGCAGAGTTTGATTTTAGTGACTTATCTATGAGCATTTCTGCATAGTTTACCATCTGTGCCCTTCATAAATATAGCATCAAATAGTATATATTTTTATTCCTTGTTTTCTTGAGCTGTGTGCAGATGTGGTCTTTGTAGATCCCGTAGACTTTTCCCAGAGTAATCTATTCTTTTACAGTGATAGTAAAGTACTGTAAGCTGACTCGTATATATAACTGTATACATCCATGTAAATCATTCACAATAATAATAACAAAAGTTATATACCGTATTTACATATGTTTCATGGTTACACTATATGGCCAAAAGTATGTGGACGTCCCTCTGGTTATGCGATGTTTAATAGGTTCTGGGTTACATCAGTTTTGCTGTTTTGACTGTATCAGTGAACCATTTCCTTCAAATCAAACAAATACCCAGCAGACCTCAAAATAATCAAAACATCTATTAGCATTTAGTGTTGTTTTGATTATTTCCACAGTCATTAAAGAATCTTCTAAATATCTGGATGAAAAAGATAAGTTGGTAACAATTAGCAGTCAGTTTGTTAATCTTTTAACCGATCAACATAAGTTTTATTTAAAAAAAATCTTTTTAAACAAAAACAACAAAACGTACAGCTTTCAGCATTTTCAGCGTCCTGTGACACTGTTTTATCTGTTTTTACTGTTTGTTTTGATCACGTAGTTCAACGGTTTGTTGTTGAAAACCTTGATGCACCACATCAGTGTTAGACTGGAACCAGAAGAGTGTCTGCTGTTACAGCAGGAAATTCAAGCTCAGGTTGTGGAATAAGATGCTCAGCAATGACATTTGGTTGTCCCCAGACTTTAGGCCGTGTGGTGTGAGCAGTGAAAACATCTCACAATATTTCTATTTAATGCTATTTAGTCTTACAAGTAGCATTGTAAAAGAAACAACCATTTACAAGTTAACAGAA
>OMLM01002758.1:62898-75921 GCA_900302695.1 Helostoma temminkii
TTTGTATTCCTCATCCTCTAAGAATCTGGTGAGACGATATGTATCGCTATACAGGGGTTTTGATTAGAGAAGTCCCGCTTCTCAGATACCGCACCCGATAACACTTTATGGCAGAGCGTTAACTCATGTTGGGTGTGTGGGTAGATGAAAGTGGAGAAATGTCAGCAGTGTGAAGATATTTTAAGTGTTAGCACTTAGCACAGCTAGTTTGTCAATGGCAGCAACCACCACTGCTGCAGAGACGACCGGGGGCTGTTCAGATAATAGAAGCTCTTACTCAGTTCATCGTTGACACTGGTATTTTTATTGATACAGTATCACAAAACGATATATTTTTCATATTTTCCCAACGCTCTAATCTCAATGAGTATGCAGTGTTGTGCAAATGTCGGCTACAAATGTTCTGTCAACATATCTGCACGTTTCTTTTGTACTAACTCAGAATCTTTGTTTCCCAGAACAATGTAAACAGGGACCAGTTTGTGCAGGACCCAGCTGTGCTGAGGGAGAGAGCTGAAGCTAGAAGAGCTGCCATGCAGCAAAGAAAAGGGTGACTACTGCAATATATATATATTTTTTTCTGCTGTATCGAGTCATTTGAGCCTACAGAGCAACTGACTACGTCAAATGATTAAAAAAGTGGAATTCAAAATGCGGCACAATATTTGACATTTGAAAGAAATTTCCAGTTAAGACAACTGCTCATTACATGGTAAAATGTATATATTTTTTTTCTTAAATTCAGATCAGATCATTTCCTTTTAAACGTGAATGAAAATGCACCTATGTCTTTTTGTCTCTGCTTAAAGCTTTGGCTATTGTTTAACTCCTTCACCCTTCAGTTTCCGACCGGAGCGTTCCAGTAACGTTGTCGGCCGGCCCAAAGGCCAGGGACAGACCACAGAGACGGTCCTGGACCGACGCAAGAAGGAGGCCAACAAGAATCGCGTGGCAAACCACAACCGACGCACCATGGCCGACCGCAAGAGGAACAAAGGCATGATCCCCTCCTGACCTGTGTGACTGCCGGCTGCTCAGACCAGATTACAGACAGCAGGCTGAGGTGTGAGGGAGCGAGGGCAAAGAAGAAGAATCAGGTTGTTGTTGTGACCTTTGCTAAAGCTTTTGCCTCCTCTAGTCACTGCCTTTACTTGAAGGGCAAGGCCAAAGATTTAGTTGTTGGAGAGAAGTCATGAGAGTTTACAGATTTACTTTGCACCTTTGTCATCAGAAGTGAGCAGATCACTGAAACGAGTTTTACATTTGAGCCTAAAGGACGATCGGTTCTTTGGCACAAATGATTTTCTGTCATACGTAGCTCTTTCAACAACAAAACAAAAAAAAAAATCATTCTGAGTGTGAGCTGAGGGACTTAGGACAAAGAATAAGACCTTTATTTTGGACAAGTAAATCAATTTATTATTAACATTCAATGAAATTTCTTTGACATCATAAATAAAATGGAAGATACATCCAAAGTTTTGGAGAGACTGCAGGTCCTTCTGTAGCTGGAAGAACAGTTTCTGAACTGGTGATCAGTTCTGGGCATCAGCTGCTCATCCTGCACGAGTAGCTTAATGTGAAAGGTGCTTGCATGTAACATAACAAGTTCATGCATGTGATAACATCTGTTGTTCTCCAGCCTTAAAAAAAAAAAAAAAATTTGCTCTGTAACCATCTCGTTATGATGCTGTTGTGGTTGGAAGCACACGCTGTACAGACATGTACATGTGGCCATGCACAGATGCTTTTCTATGAAGAGACCAGATCTATCAAGGTGTTTTGTAACAGCAGAAAACACATGTAATTGCTTTTTGGAGTTGACATTGCAAAAAAAATAAATAGGATTTTGACATCCTTTGACTCATCATCGACTTTCTGTTCACAGTAATGTGTTTGAGACTTCACCGGAGATGCTTCAGAAAACAGCCGCATGGTTAAACTGTTGCTGTGCTACAGTGTGAACCAAAACCACTGTGGTACAAACACGATCTAGCACATAACTCATGTAAAGCAAGTTCATTATTAAGCTTTAGAGGAAATGGGCAGATTATTAGTAGCCAGATTAGTTGTTTTTGTCTTTAAGGTAGGATAACCATAACATCTACCCTCCCACCTATTTAAAATCTGCTTCTACTGTAACACATTAGTTACTCTTTAAGTAAAATTCAGAAAGTGTGTTTGGATTTGTTTTACTCTGCATAGAGGGTTTAGGGTTAGGACACAGTTAGAAACACAGAGCGTCTACAACTTGTATGTAACTGCAAAGTGTGAGATTGGACACTAGATGAAGTTGGTCACGTTTAAACTCCAAGTTACTCCACATAAATTATTATTGACCTTAATTGGACCTAAAGTGAATGATTCCAGTCGATCAGTGCTTCACACTTAAATAACAAATGACTCGAACAGGTTTTACAGAGTAAGAGTCAAGTGTTTACCTGTTCATGAATCAGACCTTTACTGCTGCAGATCACATGAATATTTTCACAACTGTACAGTACCATGATCCCAGGAAGAAGTAGTATCTCTCTCACTCACTCTCACACACACAGTACTTCATAGTATGGTTTTACACTACCACTGTAAGTCTGAGACCCATCTGGAGGTCAGAAGTCAAAATCTGTGCAGACATCCAGTCAGGTCCTGTGAGGGGTTCATATTTGTACCCATAATCCATTGCTGGAAGGAGGAAGTGGTTTATATTTTTAAAAAAAAGAAGAAAAAAAGTCTACTGGAGTGTAACAGAAGATCAGGGTTGATTCTCAGAGGTGATGGTGGTTGGACGACCGTTAACTTTCTTTGCAGACGCTGCCTGGAGAAGGTTAAAGAATGAAGATCCACACAGACAAAAATAAAAAATACATTAAGACATTTTGTGGGACAACAAAAACAAAAACGTAGAGAAGGGGGAAAAAAAAAAGTTATTTTTTTGAGTAAAATTACCAAAATATGTTTTTAGTTTTCTGATGTGAAATACATTGGTTTTTAATTGTTCTGATAATTAATAATGGTCTAAACCATTATAATGTATACTTGTCTGTTTTTTTGGCACAAATTTAATAGATCAATAGATTAAACAATGATTTTGTATTTTATTAATTTAACATTTATGAAATTTTAAAATGCATTTTGGGGAATAAGATTTCTCACCAATAATCTTATTTTTATGTTTGACAAAATCTATTTAAAACTAATCTATTGAAAAACATTTGTTTGATTACACATAATCTTTGCATGAAAATAGTGGTACACATTCAGGTAAAATTTCACAGTAGTAGTTTTACTTTTGAAACGTATTTGCATATTCCTGCAATAACTCCACCATTACAAGACAATGAGAAATACATTCCTGACTGTGATAACACTGATATTCAACAACCTGCACCAGACGACAGGTGTGTAACTGCGAGCGTGAAGCTGTGGTGTGAACTCACCGAGGATGCTGCGTTTGCACAGAGGACATGTGTGTTGCAGAAGCAGCCAGGGGTCGACACAGTCTCTGTGGTACTCGTGGAGACACGGCAGAACCCGCAGACACTGAGATGACACAAACCCACGAATTTGTGTGAATTTATTAGGACAAGCAGCAAACTAGGACAGGAGTAGGTGAAGCATTAAATTGTCATGTTGACAACATTAAACGTACAATCATTATAATTGAATCTGAGAATGTGTGTGTATAAAGCAGCCACCTCTTAACTAGGAGTGCACACAATAACAAGTAACTATAGATAAAGTAAATCATCTGCAACCCAGAATGAAATTGGTTTGGTTAAGTGATTTCATAGATTGGCCATTCAGTGGAATAAACATTTCAAGAACTTGTTGTAGCCGTTTACAGTCTTCTACGTACATCTGACATTTTATCTGTAGGTGTAATCTGTATTTAATCTGCCTTAATTCCATCAGAGAGTTGTAGTACCGACTGCTAAATCAGGGAGCGTTGGCCGACCTGGTTGTTGTTGAACGGCTCCAGACAGACGGCGCAGTTATCCGTCTCCACCGGCTGAGACGGGTCACACCAGGGTTTGGGTTGACGATACCTTTTGGTCTTTAGAGACGACATTCTCTTCAGAACGTCCTGTTTAGGAAGGAGCTGCCGAAAACACCACAGCAGAACATTGTTGGAGCTTTTTATTTTTTTTTGTCTACAGGACAAGTTACAAATGTGCAACACCGATCGAAATGTTTCCATGAATAACAATAACTGCGCTATGTTGAAGGAAACCCTCAGTGTGTGTGATGATCTCAGTTCGTGAGCTATTTTTATGTAAAGCACATAATGTTTAATCATTGTTGGTGAGTTCTTAGTGATAATCTATATAGTGTTAGATTATAGGTCGACTGAATGTTTGCCAGCCAATGCTTTGCAAACGAATGTAGCACTGTTTATATAAAATTAAGCATAAAAATGATGTGTTTATAGAAACTAGGAGGTATCATGCAGAAAAAAATATTTTGTGTTGCCATGAGTTATGCCGTCATCCAGACTCCACTCCGCAACATGTTTGGGCGACAAACACTCTGAATGGTCATATTCCACTGCATGCACCAGTTCACTGGATTACCTCAGATAAATTAATGCTGCTTCAGAGTATTTGGGGCAATATTGGTCAAAACCATCTCAGCAGCACAGACCAGGATCCAGTGTGAACACCGACAAACATTACAGGTGAGTGCACGGTTGGTTTTGTATGTGTTAGTATGGAGATTGTTGAAAATATGATTAATTTAGGAACATTACCAAGTATATCCCTTAAAGTATTGTTTACTAAAAAAGAACAACAAAACATTTTGTGGTATTTTTTAAAAGCCAATAAAACCACAGTAAGTGTTATTAACTCCAACCCTTGATAATTTATCATTTTTCTCAATCTATTTTTATTTACCCGATTCCATAAAGTAGCACTACCTGAAGTTACAGAATAAATGTAGTGGAGGAGTACAAGTATAAAATGGCAGAAAGTGGTAACTCTCAAGTAAAGTTCAAGTACTTTGACTTGTACCAACGTGAATGAACTTTCGCTGCAGTTTATCAGCACAGTTACTGTATGTTGACTGATAAACCAGAGAATAACCTGTGATGAGTCAGAGGTGAAGACGTTTACCTCCAGGTCATCGTTGAGCTGGTGGTCCTGGTACTGCCAACGAGCCTGAACGATGACTCCTGTGCTGAGGATCAGAGCCACCAGGAGGACGGTGTCCCACAGCTGCTGCAGGTACTTCTGCAGGCACACACAGAGAGGAGTAGTGGTACTGGGACAGAAATCACATGATTTCTAACATACTGATCTAAATGAACCCTGATAAATTACCACATTATCACCCGTTTATGATTGTTATGATGGTTTATGGTAGTCTTTTATGCCCACTGCCATAAGACTGTACAACATTTTCTTTAATACCCCTATTTACATTCGTATAGCAATCACACAGCACCTATTATTTTTGCGCCTTAATGTTTTTACCTTCTTTTCAAGTTGCTGTAACAAGTGAATTTTCCCACTTGGGATCACTGAAGTGTTATATTATTATTTAAAAAAAACATCTTGATGTTGGAAACTGTACTAAGAAACTAATCCTGACTCATTATCAACCTTTCATCTCAGAATCTTATCTTGCTGTTTTTTGAGTGCTGGTTAATTTTTCATATAAAGTAAAGCCTTAAATATTTGGAAGGTTTTCCTCCAGGTGCAGATGACCAACACTACAAGCTCGTTTTAGAATTTAAGTTTCTATTTCATTTTTCAATTTCAGTCCACTGAGTGAGAACTGGCACAGCAACAGGATGCATGTGGAGGAAATTCTAGGCACATCTCATCTCTACTGAACATTTTGCAAGTTCATACTGAAACCACTGATCATATTTATATCTATAGTGAAATACCTTTAGAGAAGACATATTTGTTTTATTGTTTGCAATCACCTATTGCTCAGGAAAAAAAAGCGTTTTCTTTGGTCTGTCTGTACAACAAAATGATAATATATTCAATGTGTTTACTTGGTTCTGCATTTTGTAATTCTATTGTAATTTTCTGTTCTTACACTCATGTACCTTGAGGTCGTTTCGCCGTCCTTACTACATACAATATGTGACCTAATAGTCATGTGTGATGTTCTGCAGCTTTAAGAAAACACACTAACCAGACCTAACAAATAAAAAGTCCTGTTGCCACAACTCACCTTCCAGATAACCTCATCTAGATGACTGAATCTTCACCGACATAACAAAGGTGATGACGCGCTTCTCGTCTCCTACCTGAACCTGGGAGTTGTTGGTCTCTCCTGTACAGATGACCCCCTGCCACTCCCCGTAGCGGCCTCCTCTCGATCGACCGCAGCTCGACCACAGCGTGAGCGTGGCTCCCTGCCCGAACACACAGCAGCATGCGCTCACTGTCAGCTCAGCTTGTTCACTCACCTCTGCTTACACCTGAGAAACACACAGTCAGCTGATTGTTACGGAGCTCACCAGGTTGTCCTGCAGGATCGTTCTGTAGGTGATTTTCGCTGTCGCCTGAAGGCCCCTGTGAACAGATCAACTCACATTTATAAAAACAAAACAAAAATCATTAAACCCCTAACTGATCGGGACCGATTATCACATTAAGATTATTCTAATCAGGTCTTAATTAGACTTGGGAAATACAGCAATATTAACACCTTTTTGTACCCGAACAGAACTTTTTCAACTTGTCTACTTTGTCTGATTGTTTCATATAAGAACGCGAAGCAAACATTTCAAATACATCTGTGACTAAAGCAGAAGCAGCTGTTCAAGATGTTAACATAACTTAAAACTACATTAAACTGTAAAAATATAAAAGGAAATAAGCAAACAAGAATATGACAGAATGCTTATTTTGAAAACTTAATATTTAGTACACAGTAGGTACTATGTAAGTACTGTGTGAATCCTGCAGACAGAATAACAGCAGCTCGAGCTCGGTGAACAGGTGTAATGTGTTACTGTGTCTAAATAACTATGGTCTCTTTTTAAATCAGTGATATGAAGGACATGTGCATCTGAAAGTGCAGTTTTCAGGCAGCGTCAGTGATAATGAAGCGTTCTGTACCTGAGCAGAGCTCCAATCAGCTTGGTGACATTTTCTGATGTCTGGATCACTATGATGGGCTTGGAGAGCACCTGAGAAAGATCCATCTGCAACAGAAAGAGCGAGATGTTTAAGGGCATCAGTTATAAACATGACCTGTGCAAACACCACTCGACTCAGTTTTCTGTTATTAACTGTCTAGATAGTTTAAATTAGTTAAAATTGGTACATGGACTATAATCAACTGTAAGAACATCCAACAATAGATGTTTGCTACTGTTACGATCTGGAAAGACGGAAAAGCCTGTGACTGGAGACACATAAGGTCACAGTACTAACTGTCTTTTCAGTTTCTGAACTTTTACCTCACTGACAGTGTTTTGGTTGAGAGCCAGGATGATCAGCGCCGAAGCTCCGAGGACCAGGGCTCGCTTCATCTTGAACGAACATAAAAGAATGTCACTTTTCTGAATAACGCTGAATGGAATTAAAGCTCTCTGGACTGTGAATTAGAGTGAATGTATGTGAACTCCAAGAAGAATAACGTGTTTCAACAAGGATAAAGAAGATCATCACAATAAATCTGATGGAAACGTGCAGCAATGAACCTATTTAAACTCAGGGCTTACTGAAACAACTAGTCAAATATTTCTGATCCAGAATAAATTTATAGAAGTTGATCAGGAAAAACTCAAAACCAAACCAGATGGGTCTCTGATGTTTGCGCCTTTGAGTTTCAGACAGTAAGATGCTCATTTTATGATGCTAACACAACATAATTAACAATGCACAGCATATTTAAGTCTTGTTAAATATCTGTACAGCCCCTGTTTTGATTTGTGTTGCATCTGATGTGTATTCTGTATTTATGATTACTACTGTTTACTGTCTTTA
The DNA here is from genome assembly GCA_900302695.1 of Helostoma temminkii. NCBI lineage: Eukaryota > Metazoa > Chordata > Actinopteri > Anabantiformes > Helostomatidae > Helostoma > Helostoma temminkii. The sequence continues at coordinate 70,851 of OMLM01002758.1, forward strand.
CTATGGACCTTTAGGGTGAAATAACCAGCCAGTATTCATCACTAGATAACTCACACAAGGCTCTGTGGTGGCTAACACTTAGATTATCCTGCTCACTTTGTTGACCATTGCGTCAGCGAACGACTCCTGGTTCCCAGTGGAGGATATGCTGTCGTCCATCTCCACGGGCACCACCCCGAACCATGGCTCCTTCTCTTTGCTGTCGTCTGGGGCTTTTTCCCTGCTCACCTGCAGCTCCTCATCCCGAACCTGAGGACAGAAAACAGTAGGGATTTGTGCTGCAGTGTGGAAATCCCAACACTGCCGGATGTAATCGTCCCAGCAGATACACAGGTGGTGATGTCTTGTTTGCGGGCTCCTATAAGCACTGGCTGTTTAGCTCGGTGAGAGATACACTATGAACACATCTGTGGCTGATTGTGTGATATATAGTGATATACTATAATACAATGTAAAGAACATAGTATAAAACCATGAAACTGTATTTTTAGGCCCTTTTTAAAAAAAAAAAAAAAGTATTACTTGAATGACAAATTATCCAAATAGCTAATTAATTCACTGTAGCTCCATTGTACACACTGCTTCTTCATACACATGTGTTGATTTCATTATAAACTGTAAATCACTGATTTAATCAAAATAAATAAAAGAAATAACACAAATCTGAACCTCTAACCATGGGAGACATTTTGATACAGAGAGCACAGGCTTTTCTGCAGGACATGATGATAACAGTGGTTAAAAACACAGCATTTTCTAAAAGTATAATCACATATTTGTGTTTACCTCCTCCTGTAATACTTTAAACCGTTTCCCTGTGCAGATGTACATTAAATACTTACTGTGTTGTTTACATGATGCAGTTGCTAAATTGCTTAACACGTTGTCTATTTAAAATCTGAATACTAGTTACGGATGTAGTGACATGTTGCACATTTTTAGACTGTATAAACTGTATTTTTGTCGTGGTGCTCTCTGCAGATCCACAGTAACAACCATTAAACTCTGACCGCTGATCAACCTCCACTATCCCGCTCACCAGGACCAGCTCTCCTTGCAGCTCTTCTCGGTCCTCGGAGCTCCTGCTCCCCTCGCTGGACTCCACCACCTCCCCCTCGAGCACGGCGCTGGCACCGGGCCGCTGCTCCAGGAAAACCTCCACCAGAGCGACCTGCTCCGCGGCGACCAGCAGCCCCGGCCACCGCAGCAGGAGCAGCGGTAACGTTACCCAGAGAGAACACCAGCAGCGGTTTAAAGCCATGACCCGAGAAAATACAGCTAAAACTGTAATAAATGCACAAACTTAATCAACTGTCAGACATTATTTTTGAGGAAAAAGCTGCAAATGTTTTTGTTCGACCGCTAACCACAATGCTAAAAAAACAAATGTAAACAAGAGAAACAACTTCCGGCTTCGACCGGAAGCCGCAGCAGGATTACCATCTTGACTGACAGCTGCTAATGCTAACCTGCTAACTACCATAGTACGTAAATACAGCTAACAACCAGTAGGGACATCAAGAGGCACATTTGATTTATTATAAACTTATATAATGTAATAACATCTGCGGGACTCCGCTATGACCGACTCACGGGCTATTAAGCTCCCGATTCCCGCATTACCAGAGACTGCGTACACAGCAAAGAAGGGCAAGAGGAGAAAGACTTTAGCAGAGAAGGAGGAGAGGCGAAAAGAAACAAACAGAGCTCGTTTTAAATCCAGAATCTACATCGGCATCGCTTTTCCGAGATGGAGGGAGCTGAGAGAGGAGAAGAATTTCCAAACGGACACTGATCTGGCGTTATATCTGCTTGACTGGTAGGTTCTGTAGCATCGTTAATGCTATAAAGTCCAGTTACTGATCACAGTTGGGTCTGTGCATATGCACAACCTTTGGTCTTTGGCACTTAAAGGTGCGATCAGAAACTAAACTAATGCATGAAAAAATTAAATAAAAACAGTCCGTTTAACCAGCACTTGATTTCCTAGTAGTTGCATGTAACACTGCCCCAGTTTATGCTCCTCATATATGTGTACTCTTGGGTCACAGTGCCAACCACCTGCTTTTTGAAGAGTCAATTAAACTGTGGTACTTCAAAAACCCATAGCGTCATTTATAAATCACACACTGCTGTTCTGAGAATATCAAAATGTTTGACAAAGACCCCTTTAAACATCTGGACAATAAAATTTTCTGTCGAGTGATTCATTAAAAAGTGTTTTAACTCTTTTCCCAAGTTGCTACTTTCGTTTCTAATCAAAACAAAGATGGCGGCCCTCAGACTACCTGGGTATTAACTATGGAAGCTCATATCTGCCACTGGGATTAAACATAAATGAATGAATGAATAAATAAAAAAGATGCTGCGTTTCAAAATAATGACATATTTTCTAAAAATAATTACATAGTAATTAAAAATCTAATTGTTACACAAAATTATGAGATGCTTTCTCAAAATAATCTAAGATAATAAAGATCTTCTTTTGGCTGTGCCCTTTAGGCTTTCTCAGGTAACTGTCACAAACCCCAAAAATAATTAAAAATTTTCAGATAATCCCAATTGGTAAAATTCCCACTGGTAGAACTGGTCTTCCATAGTCAAATAATTAGTAAGTCTTAGAGAGAGGATGTGGGTGTTTTTGTTTATTATTAAAAGGTCTTGTTATAATTTTCACATTGATTTAATAGAAAAAAAAAATGTAAATAACTACAGTATTATTATTAGAAACTTCAAACTGTATTGTTTTTTTTAGACGACAGCACCATCGATGTCATTTTCTTGTTATTTTCAGTTACGATGATCGATCAGTCGTATCAGCACCAAGTAAATACTGTTATAAGCCGCCTGGTCTTCCACCACTATCAACTATTGAAGCAGAGTCCATTAGTGATCGGTGAGTTTTACAAGCGTCGACCAGATGTGTTCCACACGTCTCTGCAGAAATGTAAAACGTTTCATTGTAAGTGACAGTTTAAGTTGTAAAATAAACCAAAATTCATTCATTTCTTTCTGTTCAGAAACAAATTTAGTGGCAATAAAACATGCTGATGCTGGAGGAAATTTAAAAAGGAGACGTTTTTGTGACCTCATTTCATATTTGAGATATAAACTGCAACTTTTGCGGGTTAAAAAATAAAAAAAGAAAGAAGAACCCAAAGAGCTCATGTACCAAAATCCACAGAAAATTTTACTTTGTAAAGTTTACTTTAACATTACACGTTGGGGGGAAAGAAGCGTGTTAGTGTGCAGACTGTAGAAGCTGTTGGTTTAAAACAAGTCTGTGTCTTTAACCACTATATTCAACACATCATGTATAAGCTGGTTATATTTATATTTATATTAAGAATTTGAAAGTAAACTGAGCTGTGTATTGACAAGAATCCTACAATGCATCACCATACAAGAGTCAATATAAAGTGATATTTTGCAATACACATCACCACATCCATAGTATCTAAACAAAAACTGTTATCCAGCAAAATATGAACCACTACGAGTATTACAAATGTAGTATGTAAACTATTACTTTGAATTGCCACAAAAAGTAACAATGAACTAAAAAGTCAAACATAGTTGAGTAAAAGTAACTAAAATGTTACTTTTGAATGCTCATTGTACGTCCTCAGTAGATGTACTCAGTTACTTGAACTTTTCAAAGGGATAGAAACAGAAGGAGTTTACAAGCTGCTCCACATAACACAACACTTTACACACATGTTGTGGGACTGTCAGTCCTCGCATTAATGTACAGCGTCTTTGCAGTGTGAAGGATTTCAACACACGCTACAAACCACACTGTGTGTTAATCACTGCAGAGATGAAGACGTCCTGTCCGAGACTGAAGAACTGGAAGACGATGTTCAAATACAACAAGTAGAAACAAGGTTGGTTTGTTTCAAGTCCTAGCGCTGCAGATAAAAACCCTTTTAAGAGTTTAGCACATGGATCTGATGCAGCGTTTATGTCGCTTGACTCCATCTTTGCAGCGACTCCATGAATGTTAGCTGTGTGGAGCTCAACGTTGAGGAATTCAACGACATGAGGAACTCTGTGTGAGTTTGCTTTTTGGAAACGTCTTGTGAAAATGAGACACAGGGCAGTTGTGTAAGACTATTTACAGTCACCTGTGTAATGAATATGCAATGTGTGTTTCTTTAGTATTGACTGGAATGATGGTGCCTTGGTTTCCACTTCTGCAAACGAATACAGCAGCGATGAGGAGAGTGCTACTCCGTTGTGTGTGAGGTATGTGATGTTTGTACGCTGAAGTAGATGTTCACAATTTTAACAAGTGAAACAATGATTGACGACGAGACGAATTAGACAGGTTTAGGCTCATTCAGGAGCTGAAGCTGTAGCCCGAACATCTTCAGGTGGACTTCAGGCTGAGTCCTGACAATTCTGTCAGCGTATTGAGGAGATTAGCACAGACGCTCGCAAAAATGACCCTGTTATTCTGCAGACTTGTCTGCACGGAGCCGTCAGGTTCTCTGCAACAGGAGTTGACAGAGCGATGAAGGAATATTTTAACGTCTACTACAAAACAAGTTAATTATAAATATGCTAATGTTCATAGCTGGCAAGGGTGGGATACTTGAGACCGTGTTTTTTATTGTGATTTTTGGCAGCAGACTATAATACTACAAATTTAGTTGCAGGTCATAAGAAAAAAAGCGTTGTATAAAACTGCAATAAAAATAAACTTCACTAAGTGGGATGTTAATGCATTTATATGCAACTGCACTGTAGTGTTTTAGTCACGTTCTTCTCCAAAGTTACTATTGATAAAATAAAATGAAATTCTAGAGCTGATCCTGGGTTGCTGCTCCTCCTACGGTAGGCGTATCACTTCCTGTTTCTATTGTTTGCTGCTCTGTTTGCTGTCGCTTCGACGTTTGCAAAGCTGTTAACTATAAACTCTTCCTACACTAGAAATTGATTAACAGTAACTGACTAAACAATCGTAATAAACGCTTGTATCTTTCAAGCACCTGTTAAACGTTTCTAAATTTAGTTTACTTTGTTTTCCCGATCCACTAGCTTAGCATTTAGCTTTATCATTAGCCAT
>OMLM01002758.1:103312-114132 GCA_900302695.1 Helostoma temminkii
GAGTATTTTCTCTAGGTAAATATGTGCACTTTCACTTTTAGTTTGTGTACTTGGATCTCAAATTAGCTTTACATTTTTAATCACAATACATTCCTTGATAAGAAAACATGTCTTGAGAAGAAAGCACAAAAATGTCTAAAACACATTTTTTCATGAACCTCTAATATTTGGGTTTTACTGCAGATTTAATTTAAGTGTATTTTTCTATAAGAGACAAATAAGCTCAGTGTCTTTTTTCATGGTGTAGAGAACTTACCGCGATCAGGGCGAATCTTCTCGTTGCCAGTGATTCTGATGCCCATCCCATCATGCACTGAGAAATGAGAGAGATTTATTGATTTTTTTAAATTTTTAAATCAATTTGAACCATATGATTATATTCAACCCTTTGCAGCCTGTATACTGTACAAGCATTGTATGTATATGCGTGTATATGATCACCTTGGGAGTGCTGTGTGGTGACAAACGTCTTGATGAGGGCGTCAGTGCTCTGGGAGTACAGAGAGAGAGCGTAACGCAGCGAAGCCAGTTCAGGACTTTTCTCAACAAATGCCTTTTTCAGCCCATTTCCTCCTGCGTGGAAGTATTGCTGAAAATATAGAGAGCCACAGCATAAAAGTGCTGTTTTAATTTTTATGTATAAGTAAATGAATACAATGTTATTACCACATAAATATTTGTTGTATCTATATCATTAAAACCCATTTTCTGTTCGTCTGTTTGCCACTTACAGAATCCAGAATGGGACAACCCCCACAGCAAATTGACACACTTATAATATATATATATTATATACACTACACACTTTATTTTAAGTGTATATTATATACAAAGTTTCATGGGGAGAGTCTTAGGCTAGCACCATTGTTACATGTGAATTTCAGACATGTAACGCTGCAGCTCTCCACCTACCTTGATCGTCTCCAGCCCTGCATCAATAATTATACACTGTTTGGGCGTCAGGGTTTTGGCCTCACTTCCTCCCTGCAGCAATCACAGATAGACAAAATACAAACCATCAAACCGATGACTCCAGACTAACAGCCTGGCGCTAAGAAAGTAGTGATATTGCCAGTAACTCTTCAGTTCTTCAACTTCAACTCTTCAGTAACTTATTCAGTTCTATTAATGTGTTTGTGTTTTGGAAGCATCTATCCATTATCTCAACCGCTGCAGGAGCCAAGCCCAGCTGTCACTGGGGGCGAGGCAGGGTGCACCTTGGATAGGGCTGACATACAAAGCTCGTGTTGCAGATTATGTTTCTGTCCCTCATTGTTAATGTTGTGCTGTTCTTGTTTCTTGTCTCCTCTTCTTTTCTCACATTCTTTTCACTCACCCCAACCAGTCGAGGCAGATGTCCGTCCACCATTAGCCTGGTTCTGCTGGAGGTTTCTTCTTTTATTAAAGGGAGTTTTGCTCAGGGGGAAATTTGTTGGGTTTCTCTCTAAATAACTTTCAGTAGATTTTTGACCTTAATATGTGAAGTGCCTTGAGATGAGTCGGTGCTGAGTTATTGATATATAAATAAAATTCTCAATTGAATTCGAAAACAAATCCCATAAAAAAACAGGGCTTGTTATTTAAAAGAGATTTAGCTTCAGTGTCAGCCTGCCATTGTACAATCAACAATACAATCATTTGTAACGACGTGATCACCAGTGTGAAACTCACAAGCTCCCCGGCAGTATGAAATACTACATAGCAATATTTGTTTGTTTTTGGTTTTATTTGAAAATTACAGATACGCTATGCCTTTTCTCTATAGTCTTTGTGTTTTACCTTGAGATTTGAAAGGCCTTTAGCTGCAGTGAGAAGCTGGGCACCCTGCAGAGCAGAGGCAGACATGGAAAAGATAAAAAACAAAGAGGATGAGTTGAATTATATTGAATACATCACAATCATTCTGTAGAAAAACATACAGGAATTCAGACAGAACTTTGAACAAACTTACCCCACTAGGTGGTGTAAGAGCACAGATGCTGAAGTACGACCACACAAGTTCTGCTCATGTTCATGTTCTACTCAATTCGCTTAGTCTTTATGAAGATATATCATTTTACATTTTTTCCTCTGTTTAATGCAGATGCAGAAGCTGTTTCAGTGTTTTTTCATATTTGCAGCTTTCACTAAATATAGAGTTATAATGTTGGAAGACACAGAAACACACAAGCACGAATGTTGTATGAAATGTATAAAGGTGTGTAAATTCAGTTAATTTTTGAGTTAAAAAACTGTTGCTTTTTGGCAGCAGATTTTCAGATGTTTGCCGCGCCCTTGAATGCACCACCAAGGAGAGTTTTGTAAACAGTCCCTGCCTGCTGCTCCTTTATCACATTACAAAAACACAACTTTGAAAAATGGCAAAAAAAGAAGATCAATACACTAAAGACAGGTTTCGTTAAAAGGAGTGGCAGTAGAAAGTGTGTGTGTGCACAAGTAGTTGTGTTTGTGTGCTTTCACATATCCTTCTCTGTCCTCTAATTACTCTCATCAGTATGTAAAGCTGGGCTTGTAATGGCCGTAAGGACATCTGACAGAAGAAAACAACTGAGGAATATGGATTATTCTGTTCTCTTTATCATATGAGCAGTTTTAGACCCTAAGATCTACATTTTTACAAGCTGAAGAAATGTTTTCTTCTTGCTCACTTGCTGTTTGAAGGTTAAGAAAGGCGTAAGGCTGGAATTAGTGTCAGAGGTGTGTTTACCAGGCTGTCATTGCTCTGAGGAAGAACGACGGTCTTCTCCAGGCTGCTAAGGACGATCTTCCACAGATCTTTCAGGATCCTCTTCAGCACCGTCTTCTCGCAGATGTCAGCGAAGACACTGAGACTAGATTACAAACAAACACACCAAAAATTTATGATTATATGGTCCAAGGGTTTGTAGCTATACCTGCAAATATTTACCAGAGGATATATATATATATATATATATATATATATATGCAGTCCTACAGTCTGAAACCAGAAAAACCTAAATGTAATAATAAAGTTCGAGGGTATAAACACAGAAGGGAGAGACATGTAAAAGGAAAAAGAAATATTCAGCACTATTTCTTGGTTAACAATCAAATTGAATCATATTTGTAGTGCTGACCATGATCTAAAGACCTCATTGAGCTTTATCCATTGATGCACATGTTCAGATGGCACTCAAGTGGATTTGATCCACTCATCACATCATCAAGTTGCTGCAAACTGTTAGCCATTGTTCGCCTGTTATAAATTCGGCTGTGCCACAATGTTCCGGCTGAACATAGCTGACCTACTGATCTACTAACAGGGAACACCCACACTCTCGCTGTGTTTATTTAAGGTTTGCAGATTTTCTGGATCACGGTGATTATTTACCCCAAACAGAAATGAGAGATTTTACCCACTGTCACACACATAAAGATCAAGTTTTACATTACAGTTGTCACGGGTGTACTGTTGGTTGTACAAAATAATTTCCACATGACACAGAATATAACAACCACTCTTTTCTTTAAAATGTTCATTAACTTAGCAGCTTTTCCTCTTAATTATCGCTGGCTGCTGGAGCCATTTATTTACTGACATATAGAGACAGACAACCACCAGTTAGCCTAAGCGCATGTCTTTGGACTGTAGGAGGAACTGGACAAAAGACACACAGGTACAGGGAGAACGTGGAAACTCCACACAGATTGACACCTGGTCCACCTGTGGGTTTGAACTCAGGTCCTTGTTGCTATGAAGTGACAGTGCTAACCACTACATCACCATACCGCTCCCATAAATAATCCAACAGCAAAGTAAAATAAGCTTTGCTGTGGCTCTGTGATTTTCAGTGTGTAGATACACACAATCCTTTAACCACTGAGCTTCACAATAAAAGTCTCCAGTGCAGTTCCTTCATGATATTAGTGGCGTCAGGAGAAGCAACTAAAAATAGAGAACTCGCCTCCTGCAGCAGCTTACAACATAAGCCAACATGCATGTCACGCTTTGACTTACTTCCCATCCAGGAACTCCATGAGGGGCCTCAGCATGGTGTCAGCATCTGCCTCTGCAGTGCTGTGGTTGGGGGGCCCTTTGATCTGGTACAGGATCTCAGCCATCTGACGCATGCAGCCGTTGATACGAGTCTGGAAACTGGAGGGAGAGGAGGCAGAGGAAAGCTTGTCTGAGTCTGGTGGAAGCTCCCTCCTCTGACAACTACTGAATATTGAGTGTGTGTCTGTGTGTGTGTATTACAGTACCTCTTGGCAAACATTGTGCTGAAGTTGTCCAGGACGGTGCTGAGCTTCACCTGCAGCTCATTGAGAATGTCAGCTGCCTCTGTATCCAGCTGCAACACACATAAACAAACAGGATGAGAAAGGTGAGAACATGTTATTTCTACAGCCCAGAAACCAGATTACTGAAACCAGAATGTCACATAGATGAATTTTTTTTAATCTGAGTTTCTCTCTAAAAATATAATATTATTTTTTTAATTTTACAAACCTATACAGCATTTATTCAGTCCTGGGAAACATTTCTAACAAGATAAGAAAATTAATTAAATGAATGATGTGAATAATCACAATTTTTTTTTACACATTATGAGATAAAATTTAAAAAAACCTAATTGTGGGTCTGGAATTAAATACTGTGGTTTATGTATTTAAATAAGAATTTCAGTAACAGTGTTAAGCTAACAAATAGTATTAAGCTTATGAATAAGCAAAATAAAACATTCTCTACTTTTTCCAACTTCCTTAGTTGTTAATTTGTTCCACCACAGATTGTGCTTTTAAGATTTATTCTGCTGACTATACACACTGTATATATTTTATAGTTGGGTGGTGTATTTTTATGTAAAGTATCGTGTTTGTGGTGGATAGAGAGCAGGTGGGACTTTTGTCTTGTAGATGCAGGCGTGGATGTGTATGTAGAATAAATACCACGTTTCATGTGCTTACAAACGGTCCTTACACACAGATTTATTAGATTAACTATTAGGTATTAGATTAACTTTACTATTGTATCAAAGGTATGGATTTTCTTCTTTTGGTCGCAGGTCTAGATATGTGAGGACTGCACACTTTGGAGTAACTTACTGTACAGAAGTGTAAATAAGTAAAACCAAAAGTGACTGTGTTTTGCTGAAAGCTTTGTTTTTTGTAGTGTGAGCCAAAAACTTTCCAATTAACCTGCATCAAAGCATCACAGTCAGCATCAACACCTCTTCAGTTGCCAACAGTGCATTTTATTGACATTCGAGCAGAGCTGTCCACACAGTTTGCAGTAAAATCAAAATATATGAACCAAATTCCGATGGTTATTAAAATGGCAAACATTGTACAGTACATATACATACATCGATCAGGCATAGCATTATGACCTGTACAATCTAAAGTTATCCAATACAACAGCTCTGCCACTGAATTCTACATTTACAAATTTATAATTTTTCAGTTTTTAAGTTAAGACATTATTAAGGTCATTGTGGGCGGTGGAGTCGCACTGGAGTATATTATGTCATGAGATGACTCTAATGTTTTCGACCCCTCATTGATGTAAACAGTGCCATTATTTATTTAACAAACATGAAACCAAAAAGAAAAAAATCTCACATCGTTTGGAGGACTTTTGGTCTATTCTTCTTTATAACTTAGCTTCAGTTCAGGTTTTGGCTCTCTTAAGGTCCTGCTACAGCGTATCTGTTGGATTGAGGCCTGGAATTAGACTGGTTCTGTTAACTTTGGCTGTAGGACAGGTAGCCTCACATTTGTCTCTAGAATACTCTGGTGTAGAGAGGAGTTTATGGTGGACTCAATGACTGTAAGGTGCCGATCCTGTGGCCCTCCACTGGCCCTCCACCACTGTGTTTGACAGTGGGTACTAAATGTTTCTGCTGAAATGCTGTTTGTTTTTTGCCAAACATGGCTCTGGGCATTATTCTAGAAGTGTTTCCTCAAACACAGTTTTGAGAAGCTCAGTAATGCGCTCATGTTTTTTAGACAGAGGAGGCTTTCTCCTGGCGACCCTCCCAACCCTTCAGCCTTCTTGTAATTGTGCTGTATTCAACTTCAACATTTAACACACTCAACCCAGTTGTCCTATGAGGCTTGGCTACTGTGACACGTATTTAGTGGGTCTTCTCCAAAGCGGTGTGTGACTTTTTGCCAACTTTCTCTGTGGATATTTCTGATTTTCACCATGGGTAAGGAGGAACACAAATGGACTTCCCATTTCTATATTAATCCTTATATTTAATTAGTTTGCATGTTTGACATACAGTCCCTAGCAGAAAAAAATTCTCTTGCTCTCTGCTGATTGCAACACAGCAGAGGAGAGGTTCTAGAAGAAGAAACCAGCACTGAGTGTATTCAATCAACCAGCCAAGGAGACAACAGGGGGACTTTTATGCATAGCTTAATGTTTTATTTTGAAAATCAGCCAAATTCTCTATGCATCTCTATAGGTCTGAGATATACCTCCTCGGTGTTGCTCAGAGAAATAAAAAAAATTTTGGAAAGATTGGCAGCTGTCTTTCTTACTGTTAAACGCTATACTTCAGAAATGGTTTTATAACCCTTTCCAGGTTTAGCCACACCAGTTATTGCTTCTCTGAGAGCTTTGCTTATGTCTTTCCCTCTTGTGAGTGTGTGCTGGTCTGAAACATTGTCCATGTTAATTTTTTCTTTTCGGCTAAATTTTTGTTAAATAATGGCACAGTGGAAGAAAATGTTTGTCTGAGGGGGTATTTGCCTGATTCGAAGGCCCGCTATGATCAGATGATTTTATTATGTTTTCACACAAAAAACAGAATTAAAAGAGGGGGAACTAATTTTTCGCACATGACTGGGTGAAGATTACATACTAGTAAACAGGAAACAACTAAACTATTTTGCAAATTTAAAAGATCATGACTAAACACAACTTCAGCTGGGAAGAGTTTGTAGATATAACTGGGGAGAACAGATGACAAGCTCATTTATGCCTTTTCAAACACATTCAATAGTGTCTGAAAAGAACATTTTAAACTATAAAGAGCACACCACTTCCTAAAGCTGAAGCAAGTATGAAATAAACCCCTTTATTTTTCACACTAAGTGGAACTCTTTTGACAGGAAGAGGCTGTTACTTTTTCCCTTGAACACCCCTCTGAGTTAATTTGACTCCTTCAGAGTATCAAAGCAGGATTTAGTGAATGTAATTAAATACAACATAATAAACCCGGTGGTGAGGCGGATATTTGAAGAATAAACAACATAGAAACTGTGAAAGACATGATCTAAAATTAGCTATTTCTATATTGGCATTTTTAGTATCTAGGAAACTGGCAATGATGCACTGGCAAGTGACCGGGGCTTCTAGGGTTAAGTAATACATTCTACCCTGGAAAGTCATGGAGTCAACTGTGCTGACACCTCTTTATGAAAATTTCTGTGATGACATTTTCTAAATACCTGTCACCTCTTTTTAACAAACAGTGTTGTTCTGTATGCCTCCTCACTTAGTGTCCTCAGATAGCACCTGCTTGAAATGACAATTGGTAAAAATTACAGTGCACGCAGCCTTGTATGTTTCTAAAACAGGGGCAGATTTGTCTCTAGGCTTGTGTGTGTAGGTAAGGCAGCCATGATTTAGCTTTCACGTGTTTTGAAAATAGGCAACAGCCAACAACCCTTTTACAGTTGTGTAACAGGAAGAGTATCTTTGGTACATTTGGGTTGGTTTTACACCAACCTTTTAATATTGTTCCAGCCAAAATTGTTGTGTAAATATAAAGAAACATAACGTTTTGATGCTGATCTAGCAAAATAAAACTAAAGTATGTAACCAAAATATTAAACTACATGGAAAAGCAAGACTTTGTGGTTAAAAAGTTTACAATTTGCCACCTATACCATATACACTACTCAAAAAATAAGGGGAACACATAATCATTTCAATGTAAGTCCAAGTCAATCACACTTCTGGGATATCAGCCTGTCCAGTTAGGAAGCAAAACTGATTGTGAATCAATTTCACCTGCTGTTGTGCAAATGGAACAGACAGCAGGTGGAAATTAGAGGCAATTATCAAGGCGACCTCTATAAAGGAATGGTTCTGCAGGTGGTGGCCACAGACCATTTCCCTGTCCTCATCCTTTCTGGCTGATTTTTGGTCACTTTTGCATTTTGTGAGTGCCCTCACCACTAGAGGTAGCATGAGGCGGTGTCTGCAACCCACAGAAGTGGATGTGGAGACAGGCTGTAGGAGGACAACAACCCAGCAACAGGACCGCTATCTGCTCCTTTGTGCAAGGAGAAAGAGGAGGAGCACTGCCAGAGCCCTACAAAATGACATGACTCCATGTTTCTGCTCAAACTGTCAGAAACAGACTCCATGAGAGTGGTATGAGTCCACAAGTGCGGCCTGTGCTCACAGCCCAACACCGTGCAGGCTGATTGGCATTTGCCAGAGAACACCAGATTCGCCTTTGGCGCCCTGTGCTCTTCACGGATTAGAGCAGGTTCACTCTGAGCACATGTGACAGACGTGTCTGGAGACGCTGTGGAGAACGTTTAGTGAGGCATTTCCTCAGAGGTCCACACAGACCTCTATGTGCTAGCCAGAGGTGCCCTGACTGCCATTAGGTACCGGGATGAGATCCTCAGACCCATTGTAAGACCATATGCTAGTGCAGTGGGCCCTGGGTTCTTTCTGAAGCATGACAATGCTAGGCCTAAAGTGGCTGGAGTGTGTCAGCAGTTCCTGTATGATGAAGGCATTGATGCTATGGACTGGCCAGCCCGTTCCCCAGACCTGAATCCATTCGAGCACCTCTGGGACAACATGTCTTGTTCTATCCACCAACGCCACGTCGCACCACAGACTGTCCAGGAGTTGACTGATGCCCTGATCCAGGTCTGGGAGGAGATCCCTCTAAAGAACATCTGTCATCTCATCAGGAGCATGCCCAGACGTTGTAGGGAGTGAATACAGGCACGTGGAGGCCACACACACTACTGAGCCTCATTTTGAATTGTCTTAAGGAATTTCCACAGAAGCTGGATCAGCCTGTGATCTGACTTTTCCACTTTTATTTTGAGTATGATTCTGAATCCAGACCTCCATGGGATAATGATTTTGATTTCCATTGATCATTCTTATGTTATTTTGTTCTCAATGCATTCCACTATGTAATGAATAAAGATTTTCAACTGGAAGATTTCATTTATCAAGATCTAGGATGTGTTGTTTGTTTTTTTGAGAAGTGTACTTTCTCAACTGATAATAATAAGCTAGGGTTTTAAAGGCCACCCATGGCTCACCTACACCGGTGCTTCCATTCATTTCCCCTGATTAGACATGTCTGGAGGACAGTGTGAACATTTACAGACCAGTTTTGAACAAGCCCATCTCTCTTCTTTTGAAACTGTTAAAGTGGGACTAATAAAACGTTCCATTTTATGGGAGTTTGATAATCTCTAAGCTAGGCACATCTGCAACCTAAGCAAATGTCTCATTAGTCAGAAAATTTCAATAACCTGACAGGTGCACAAGGCTTTAAATACTATGATTTCTTTTGCTAAAGCCACAAAATGCAGCTTTCTACTGGTCATGCAGACTTTAGGGTGAACTGGCCTTGAGGAGGTTGGTAACAGACCTGTAAATACAGTCTGAAACTCATCAGTATGCTGGATCTAAAGTGTGCACCACATGTTATAGCCAGCCAAGTGTTCAGATGGTTACAAGTTAAGACATCACAGAGAGTCATTGTAATAAGTGTGCCATTGATAACTGTGCACTTGTGTTATCTGAAGAAGTTAGGCAAAATGCCAAAACGCATAACTGGACTGAAGGAGGGCCGTGACTTTCAAATGACAGCGTTTTAGTATATTGCAGCGAGTGCAGTGAAAGGTTAGCCTGTCCATGTCTGCTATTGGTCTAAATCCAAGAATGCCATGCAGAGCTGTGTTTATGTGAACGGCATGTACAGACTGCCAAATGCCTTATTTCAAGGTGAGTGTTTGCACACGTTTGTGGTGTCCTTGAGAGATGAATGAAAACTCAGGGCAACAGTTTTGTTTTAGAAAATAAGGTGAATCAAGAGCAGCGTGAGTGCAAAAATAAAAGCATTGCGTTAAGTCTAAAAGTAGATGAGTGAATTCTGGTGCTTAGAATTTTGTATTTTGGATCAAACCAGCCACTACATGATCGCTGTCCTTACTTTACACGTTTTTATTCACTGCACGGGAAACAGTCCTGGAAGAGACAAAACAAACCTGCAAGTCCTTTTAAAAGTGAAGGACATTTGCAAAAATAATGGTTGTTCTCAATTGTAAAGCTTCTTCTCTTGCAAAACCTGAATCCACTCACGAAGCCCAAATCTCACATTTATTTTCCCTGTCAAACTTTGTTTTTGAGCAAGGAATAAGCTGTTGACCAACCGTTAAGCACCACTGGTAATATGTTATAGCTTGACAAACCACAATGAGTTGAACAAGATCCAACACCAGAAAACTTAAATGTGACACAAAAGGAGAGAGGTTTCTGCTGGAGGTGTCTTTCGTTAAAGTGTATTTTTCCTGACTTTGTAAAGTGCCTTGAAATAACCTTTGTTGTGATTTTGAACAATAAGAACACACTGAACTAAACTGAATTAAAAGGGCAAGGCATTTGATATATTCCTGCACCATATTTTACAGGATAATTTTTTTCTTACTGCAGAAGTATAGCTTTTGAGAAGAAAAGAAGACACTCAAACACACACGCACACACACACACACACACACACACACACACACACACACACACACACACACACATTCTACACTCATCTCACAGTGAAATTAGAAGAGCCCTTTACAGGTAATAA
>OMLM01002758.1:133504-143779 GCA_900302695.1 Helostoma temminkii
CCATGCATGAACTCCATCGACACCTCCTCGTTCTCAGCCAGCCAGGCAAGGACAAACTGGAGGAACCACCTGACAGAATAACAACACACAGGCAAAACGCTATCGTGAATTGTTTCGCTGATCTTAATTTTTTTTCTTTGTTATAATCCACAGTCTAGAAATGTTTTTCACACATAACAGCAACTTGTAACATGTTTAGGAAGGTGCTGTTCTTTCTTAAAAAAAGGAGTTTTTCCTCTCCACTGTTGCCTAGTGCTTGCTCAAGAGGGATTTGTTGGGTTTTCCTTATTATATATTCGTATTGTAAGGTCTTAAACCTTACAATACAACATCGTAAAGTGCCTTGAAAAGACTTTTGTTGTGATCTGGCACTATATAAATAAACTTGAATTTAAAAAGACAGAAATTATCATTCAATATGAGGACAGAGGAAGACAATAAGTGTATGTGTGTGTGTCTTACGTGGGGTACTCAGGCACAGTGTTGGCAAAGGCAGGCAGGTCCTTAACATACTCATTGTAAAGCCACTTGACCTTGAAGTGCAGGTTCATGTAGTCTGCAGACTTACAGAGCTTATGCTTCTCATGCTCTGTGGAAATGACAACAACACAACACAAAATAAACACAAAAGCACACACGTTTATGTCTTGAGATGTGCTATGTTGCAGCAGAGGCAGGTTTAAAGTCTCGCTGAGACGCTTTCTTTGTCTCCAGTGTGGTGACATTTGTGTACATTGTGTATCTCTTTCAGTGTATTTGACATATTCTTACATTTTCATTAAAATTTTGGCCATATAACACTGAGCTGGTCATTATTTTTAAATCAAACTCTGACCAAACTCTGAAATGCCTCTGATACTGAACAGAACAGGATGCATCATTCCTCCACAATAACCAATCTATCCTCAGTCTGTCCTCCTGTGGAGGATACTATTATTGAAAAAGAATATGAATTTTTCCTGAAATGGCTCCAGAGTCAGACACATAAAACACATCCTGCTTCAGAGCAACATGCTAGGACGTGTTAGAGTTTTAAACATGTTTCAACACAGTAGTGAGATTCTTCACTCTGACTTTCGTCAAAATGCAATCGTAGCTGTTTGTGTCACACGAACTGACAAATAAACAATGAAGGGATCAAACCTAGGTTTCATTTTGAATTCCAATTATGAGTCAAATTAACAGAGGATGTGGAAGAGGCAGTGCCACAGTGCACAAAGACACTAGTTGTAAATTAAAGTATTTCTGTAAACCTAGAATGGAACTAACCTACACTTAGTACTAGTACTACTGTCATATTAGAATTGATGATGTGTAAGTAGTAGACGTGACCAGGAGGTTAATATGTATTGTCACATGTGTAGTTGTGTTTATTGTCTCCTACTGTATCTTCTAGTATGTCTTACAACAAATAAATGAAAACAAATGTCCACAGTGTCAATACAGAAAAGGTTCACAGGGCAAAATCAGAAACACTTATAGATAACTGAGTATGAATGCACAAACACTCCACACACCCACACACACACTCTCTGTCTTACCAGCGTAGAAATCAACTCTGCGGATGCGAAATGTGCTGGGAGCTGGGATGGCAACAGAATTACAACACAAACCAATGAGAACTTAAATGAAATAGGATGTAAAGTGCATAATAGGCTAAACAAGGGAAAATAAAGACTAGAAAAACTAAGCAACTCTATAGGTTTCTCAGTTCTAAGATAACCACACCTGATTTTTCACCACAAGTCAAACAGCATCATGTAAACTAACTATGTGAGGAACCTAACTGAAGTTAGTCTGATATAAGACACAGTTAAGAGCCAGAAAACCATGGAGCTACAGTCAGGGGAAATGCTGTATAACAGCACTGAAAATTTATAGTATTTCTTGCAATGTTCTTGCTGGAATCACAGCGACTATAAAATATTTTCTTGTAGCACATATTCAACAACAGACTAAAGTCTGAGAACATGCTGGTTTTTATTTGATGGCCTGAAGGGGAAACTTTGCTCACCTCTAAACACCCACTCACCCACTACTGAAGTAAATTTCACAACCGTACTGTAAATGTGTAGCCAACACTCTGTGATGGCGTGGCTGTACAGGAGAGCTCTTACATATTAATGTGATTTAATTTTAAAAAATTATGAAAAAGCTTCATGGCCTTGCATCAACTTGTAGAAAAACTATAACCAACGTTTTGGAATATAAACATTTATATTTAAAATAATATATTAACATTTATTTTTATGCTGTTTAATCCATGTTGGTGATCAGACAGTGACTATATCTGAGGCTCTTCTGACTGTATCTTAGCATCAGCTACACTGTACTGTATGTCTACTGTGTCATCTCACCGTTTTTCCAGACATAGTGGTCAATTTTATCCAAAACTGGAGAGAGGAGTGATGAAGTGAAAAAAAGTGTGAATGTGGAGGGGAAGAAAGAGCAGCAAGGCAGGCTGAGGTGTTACTGTTTCTCTCAGACACACGGATACATGCATATTCTATACAGACACACATAATCTTACCCTCAAGAGCATATTTTATGTCCTGAGAGAACAGCATCCACATGACCTCAGCGCTGACTTTACCAACATTGAGTTCCTGAGGAAACCTGAAGGGGAGGAAGAAGTTCAGAGATCAGGAAAAGACAAAAAGGGACAAACAGAACAGAGTGTAATAGGATGTATGTTTGTATTCTACTAGTAAGTTCCAGCTTCTTGACTGATGCTATGTGATTAGTAATAGGATAACACTGCAAGGAGGATACACACACAGCAGCTTGGTGTTGTCTTTTAAATATACACCTTAAAATAAACTAAAACATTTTGTTATTAACATAAATATGTGGAAAGCTGATTGTGTTTGTTCTAATTTACACTGACAATCACAGGTAATTTAAAAATAAAAATGTGGGAGGGCATGCATGATCAATTTAAAATTATTCATACTTGTTTAACACTTATTGAGTAGCAAATGGTTGGTGTTTAGTAAAAGGTAATGTTTGAAACTTCAGATATTTTACCTGCTGAATGAGGAACATTTTTTCTCTTTTTTTTCTAATGTAAACTTCTACTTATGTATACATTTTTTATTTTTAAATCCAGATAAAAAAAACATTTCAGATGAAATTTTGAATCATGCACAGTGAAGGATTTAAAACCCTTTGCCCAAATACTGTGAGTACAAGTAATCAGTACTCAAGTACTTAAACTACATCAGGTTAAGGCCTAACAAAAATGATAACATACCGTTTAATATTTGAACAGTAAGTAGGATCCTAGGATCCACTAAATTTAGTGCCATTTTACTAATTTTCCTTGTTATAAACGCTGATATTAGAAGTGAACACACATTTTCACCATCAGATCTCTACATCTCAGCTACAACAAACCAAATTGAAGACAAATGAAACAGAACAAATGCAGCACTCACTGGTTAATGATGGGTGTGTATGAGTTCTTGTCCTCCTCGATGATTGAGACGATCAGCGTGATGAGTTTGGGCCAAAAGTCCAGATTCTGGATGCTCGGACCCTGCTCCTCTGGCTGACTCTCTTCTTTCTTCTCCTCTTCTTCCTCCTCTTCCTCTTCCTCTTCCTCTTCATCGTCATCTTCACCCTCGTCTCCCTCAACTTTTTCCTTCTTTTTCTTTTTCTTGGGCTCAGGCTAAAGGAGGGAAAAAAGAAAATGTAATTAATTAATTGCTGCACATGTTAAAAGTCTGTACACCTTTAAAAAGTTAGATCCAAAACCAGATGTCCAGCACTTTATATGTCAGCTTGAGATTAACACAGACAAATATTTTATTAGTACCAATGTAGGAGATAGTATTATAACACAAGTAGTTGTTTCTGTGTAATAACCGTGAAACTGCAAAACTACCTACTTTTACTGTGGCCATGGCCTCTGGTGTTCGTGTTGGTTTTTCTGTCTGACAGCAGGTAACAGGAGGTGGAGCTAATCACTTAGCTGGAGACACCTGGTGCTATAAATCCCTGCTCTTCCTCAGTCACCCAGAGCTCTCATCTCTCTGTGCATTTTTGTACTTGTGTGCCATGCAATCCATCCACTGCACTTCATTTCTCACTCATCCCCACACAGACACACATCACATCACTGACTATACTGACTGGCACCTCATGGTATATGTACTTGTTTTGTTTTCATTGTTTTTGTCACATTAGTCACATACATTTGTTTATTTTTTGCCTTCAACCTGAATCTCCCTCTTTTGCGTCACAGCTTTTGAGCCAGGTAGTGAAATTATTTAATTTCATCCTAATATCAGAGCTGTAATTTGTAAATGACCCTGACAGCTCACTAGAAGTGAAACTACCTTAAGCCTTAGTTGGTCATAAATTCGGTCCCCTAGATCAGATGTCACAAAGGGTTTCACATTACAAGATAAAAACAGAAAAATGAAATAAAAAAAAGAAAGGGTAAATATAAACACTGTCACAAATCACAGGTCCAAACAGATTCTTTCCCGAGCTGAGATTCACAGATCTTAAGTCAACAGGAGAGAATTTCATAGTTTACGAGCTGCAATTTCAAAAGCAAAGTCTGTTACAAGAAACAGCCAACAGACCCTGGTCAGTGGACCTTAGAGACCTTCTGCTGACATAAGGCTCTTGAATTGAATTCTAAACTCAATCCCACTTTGATGGCCCTGTAAACAGACAGAGGCATTCTGGGCCAACTGCAAGAGATCCAGAGATGGAGAGTAACAATAATCTAAACAGGAAGAAATGCATGCATGATTAATCAGCTCCATCTCAGTCTAAGACACCACTGGTCTGAGTTTGTCAGTATTCCTCAGCTATAAAAAACATAAACGAGTCAAATGTTTTACATGTTGGTCCAGAGACAGAGCCTGGTCAAAAATGACACCAAGATTTCTGACTGAGGATTTCACACACTTCTGAGGAGAAGGAACTCAGACTAGCCTGCAACTTTGGTACCAGGCTGGTGGGAGCACAGATAAGGTTTCAGTTTTATCATTATTATGCAGCCAATTAAGTAGAAACAGATGTTGTTATATCTTCTAGCTCTATTACACAGTTATTACACAGAAACCTACAGGTTTGCAGGCAACACCAATATAAAGTTCTAGCAGAAACACATTCTACTCTGAAATGAACAAATTCTCCCTCCATGTTTAAATGACAAGGCTGTGCACACACCATAAAGCTAAAAACTGACTGAAAACTGGGCTTTGCTGGTTATTATTAAACATTTCACAACCTAAGCCAAACTGGATGAGAGTGTACAGAGTAGAATATGCAAAGGATAAAAAAAGATGAATAAATGAATAAATGAAAATTTAAGAAAACCATGTAATACATAATAGAATATGTTAATGCAACTCACTGGTTGCACAGCAGGCTGGAACTGGCGGTTGAAGAGCTCCAGGCAGTTGTTAAAGATGTACTCGTAAGTGGAGTTCAGACAGGCCTTGACGCAGTCCCGCACCACATTGGCAGCTCTGGGAGGACTCTGGAGCTCCAAAACCTGCACAGGACCAGGCATTGGAGTGGAAAAATGCATCAGAGCAGAAACACACACACGTATACTGTATACAACATATAAACATTATTCAGTAATGTAAAGCATAAACTCTTCAGATAATTAATTCACCACATGTTTGAGTTTACCATTAGATTTTCTTTTGAGCCTGGAGGTTATAAAAGTATTAAAAGTCAAAACGCTGAAAAAAGATAATTTCAAAATGAAATGACACAGTTTCATAAAATCTCATCAATCCTTTTCAAGGACTCTACATCAGCTCAAGTTGGAGAAAATCTAATCATACATAATGAGACCAGTTGAGTCCACAAGTGAGAAGCGAAGGCCTCTCCCTGTATTTCAAACTGGAATACAAAAGTACATTATAGAGGCAATATAAACACACCTAAAGAGTCCTTGACTCTTCCTTTGTCCTCCACTGTGGAATCAATCTGCTTCTACAAAAGTCTTCGCAAAGACCACAGTCTATATACATTACTGCTGATTTTGAAAAATGTGTGTGACTTTAAAGTATGATTACCTTACAGGTGAGACGCGGTTTAAGAAACCCAGGTTAATACCCTCTAAAGTCAAATCAAGCAGAGTTGCTTGTACAGTGTAGTTTCACATTTTTACATACTAATGTTTTGTTTCTACCTTCATCCTGAAGAAGGTGATGCTGGTGAGAAGATCCACTGTTGACTTCAGGTCATTGAGACGAGCCTTGTTGCTGGCTGGGAAGTTGTTCTGCAGACAAGGACATGGAGACTTGTAAAAAAATTACAAACCCTCAAATCTAATATCTGATAAATCACACATATAATTTGCACCTCCAGATTAGAGTGTTTTTATGCCAATCATTAATCAAGCTACCACTTTACTCTACTTTTAATTTGTTAAAAACAATTACTGAAAGCAAAACTCAGTGGATCATCCTGACAAAAACTATATATAAAAATAAATGGGTATACCTACCCACCACATGCATTTTATGTGAAGTGAAAGGGGACAAACTCACATGTAACAGGGATGGACTGAAGCTACAGATCATTGTGTGGTGAAGAAAAAAACAGCAGGTGAAAAAAGCAGAGACTCACCCTGTACATGGAGAGATCGATGCGCAGGGAGTTGTGCAGCTGATCTAGGAGCTTCACAAAACGATCTCTCTGTTGGAAAGAGGAAGAGACGACAGAAAGTGATGTTGCTTAGATTGTTCAGACAGTGAGGAAGACAAGACCCGAGCAATTTGCAGTGTGTGTGTGTGTGTGTGTGTGTGTGTGTGTGTTTGAATGTGTCTGAGTGTGTGTCGCCACCTCAACATGTGGGTAGTCGAGCACCAGGAAACACTGGAAAAATTTTGCTTGAGAAATATATCGAAACAGAGAAACAATGTCCTACAGTAAAATCATCAGAACTAAACAAACATTTTTACTTTAGCACCTTAATGACCCTTGTTGATGTTAAAATTAGAACACTTTAATGACTGACATACAATCAGACTGATTAGGAATATACCACTAGATGATAGGAGATTTATAATCCTCAAGAGTTTCAGCATGAGAGACACTAAATCATCTTGTATTTGAAAGCTATTCTATTTATTAGCATTGTGTTGTTGCCTCACTGCAGAATAAACAGGTTTTCATTGTTAATAATTCAAATAGCACAAGGGGATAGGAGGAAATGACTCATGCATGGACTAAACATGGTATGGAAGCCAAAAGTACATAATGCTGAAGTGTCAATCATGAGCTCAGTAATAACATGCCACATTATGCTGACTGTGGTTTGCTGTCCTCATTAGGAGAATGAACAAAATGTGGATGTGACTTTGTGTAATGTAGAGAATCAATCCTGCCGGTCACAGTTTGTTTGGCTGCAACTCTTCAGTTGCATTTCAGACATGTTTGCTGCTCACTTACGTTTGCTGAAAACTCCAGGCAACTTAAACGTAAGACTAGAAATCAGTCCTCTCTGCTCTGCCCAAGCTTCCCTCTCCATGCTCTGCTATAGTCTGCAATGCTATGCCCAGCACTTCAGGTTGTCATTGTTAGAAAATCACAATAAGAAAGATCCATAATTTACCAGTCAAGCAGAAATAATTAAATTTTTCTGATTAGAAGGGTATAAATATATATATATTTGCACTCCTGGCAGTGGTGTTCAGTGAGTCTGGAGGCTTTAACAGTACCTCTCTACATGTTCTGGAGCATATTTCTACTAAACAAATATCTCCAGAAATTTTACATGCTGTATGAGACAGTTGGGATTGGCTGCAACAATATAAATAGTACAACAAATGGATGGATAAATATTCATATAGCAGATTCAGATTCAGTGAAAACCCAATGGGCCCAGATTCTTCAGTTAAACGCAGGGAAACACATGGACAGGATGAGCCGGGGATAAAACAACTTTATGATCAGTGGCCAACCAGCTCTACCACCTGAGTTACAGCCAGAAGCGGCATCCCCATCGCTGATTTTTATCCTGATTTTATTTCACATGTCCTGCCAAGATAAATGTATTTGCACGTCATGCCAGTAAAAACAACCTGAAGTTAGGAGAGAGAAAGAGAGAGAGAGCGAGAGAAGGGGGCCTCTGGAGTAGTGTGAGTCACGACATGGATGAGAAACTGAGGAGATAAAATGAGTTTTGTGCGACAGAGAAAGCGAGGGGGAAGAAGAAAGAGAGGCAGCCTCGCTGGAAACTGGCTGCATTTCCAACCACAACATTGCAAAAACAATTTCAGGTAATTACACAAAAATGGTGCAATTTGATTGTCTAACAGTGCATTTCTTAAGTTTATGTCATACAACTGTCTTATGTCAGTGTTTCATTCCACTGAGTCATGTCAACTATTAGCATGTTGGAAAAGATTTTTATCTCTGGATGAAATTATCCACAATGGAAACATTAACTAGTGTTAAACACCATTCAAAAATGCCAATTTTTAATCAACCCCTGAAAGAGTCGTCAACTCTTGTTCTGGTTGTGTTTGTGTGTATCTCATGGTGGCAGCAACAACGCAAACAGTAATTATGTAGGAGCGCAGAGACACAGAGAGTGTGGTATACTGTAGCTTTGTGAGTCATGACAGTTAGGAAGGAGGCGAGTTTGGGTTTTGGATGATAGAAGAGGAAGGTAGGTAGAAATCCCCTAACACTGACTGGCACAAGAGCCAAAGCTCTGGTTGACATGTTCCTTCACACACACACACACACACAAGCACACGCACACGCACACACACACACACACACACACACACACACACACACACAGTGTTTAAAACTGTTACTAAATAAATCCTCCACTTTTTTTAGGCTACTTTTTTCTTCCTGATTTTCATCAGATACCTGCATTCATGCTGATACTGTACCAATCAGCTTTTTTCCCCAAATTTAAGAACATTTTTATGCAATTTAATTAATGTAACATAGCAGGAACAAGGATTGTATTTAATGAGTATGACTCATTGCTCAGGTCACATGGCTGATCCTCTTAATAAGGTGAGTATCTAAGGTTTGTATCACTGCTAATATTAATCAACTAGATGGATTTAGTGGATCTTCACTATTTTGATTTAACTTTTGGGGTCTTCAGTAGATGGCAAGATTGATTCTTAACTTGACACTAACTCTGAAACCAAATCATAAGCTTCAAACAGATCTTTGAGGCAGTAAAGTCCAGAGAAAATATCCTGCCTTTCTGAAACTGTTCTCACAAGGTTCAAAACCCAAAAACACACATACACATCTGACCTAAAAAGCCCAGGACAAGGATAACAGCTCAGTTTTGACCTTTAAAGAAATGACACATTCAAATGCTGTCCTTCCCTGAGGCAAAGCATTGGTAGCATTATAATTAACTCAGTTCTCCTTGTTACCTGCTCTCCACATGCTGAGGGAAAGTTAAAACGTTTCCTCATCATGAACTTCCCTGTCTCACAGTGACTATAAAACATATGTTCCTATTCATAAAATAGGTGATACATATATTTTGTATTAATTTAAATACTTTAAGCCCAAAGGCTGCAATTAAGTAGGGTAGCCTGAAGAAAAAGAGAAATAATCGAGCCCAACTTCACATTTTTTGTTTCATCGTCTGCAATTAAGTACAGTTTTCTTAGTTTTTTTTTTAATCACCGTTAAATTAAGACAGCCTTTGTGCTTTAACAGTTGTACAATGGAACATGCAAAATAATATCCAAAAATGTGCAAAGCAAATCAGCTGTTATTGGACAGTACAGAATTTCGAGTGATTGTTCTGCAATCATGGATGATATTTGATGGGTTATTGGGGGTCAGAGGAAGCCAAACATTAAACATTTTTCCTACTTTGGTAATCTCCACAGCTCTGTTGGAAATAAGGTTTGAATCATATGTTACTGCAACTGTGTTTAGAGTAATAACTTTTCTTTTCTTATCTTTTCTACTTGCTTTAAAAAAGAAATCTCCTCACACAGCGCTGACGACTGAGCTGGTTTCAGCACCGAAGCTTTTTAGTTTTCACAGTGGAGCAGGTGCACGATCGCCACAACCCAATAAAAGTTAACTCTAAGAAGCTGACGAAGACGGCTGACTCTAAATTATGTGGCGAGAAAGCAGCATGTATTGCTCTGGTCTTAGAAGAGCTGTTATCCAAAATAGAGAAAACCTCAGTAACACACGTCTAAGAGCCAAATATAACCTCAGTGTGTCAATGAATCAGAGACGACCAAGAAATCATCATAAAGAGTTTAGTTAGCTGTGTTAACTTAGGAGCAA
>OMLM01002758.1:143799-163227 GCA_900302695.1 Helostoma temminkii
GTTAACTTAGGAGGAAATGTAGTAAGACAAAACAAAATCCTACTGAGTGGCAACATGGCAGACATCCACTTCAACCTAATCATGTCTTATTGTAAACTTTACTGTTAAAATCTGCTGTATAATATTAAGATTTTTATATTCTTATCAGTCCTGCTGTGCATTTACTTAACCTATTTTTGGAATTGTAACAGCTCAATGGTGTCACTGTTTCGCTTATAATAAATAGTAATCAGGGCTTGAATTACAGTGCGGGATTGTGGGAATTGCGCATCATTTTAATGATTCACGCTGGTTAAAACGTAAATGTACATTAACTGAAGTTAAACCCGCTGATCATAAAAAACAAAGAAAAACGAAAGGAATACTGCAAACACAGGTCCAGGTGTTGTCAGTGTTAACAGCGTTACTCCACAGGAAACTTAGACAGGTACAGTAATGGTAACAGGACAAAAACGAGACAAGAGTCTACAGACAAGTTTCAGACTAACTGACTAAGACTGAATCTATGGATCGAATTTTGTAAAATGTACAGTGCTGGGCTTTTTACCAGCCAATGTTACAAAACTTGTTTCACATACATCAGCAGTGAAAAGAAACCATGAGGCAGATTCTGCAAAGAACGTGAGGCTACTGTTTATGAAATTGACCAAATCAGTGAGGACGTCACTTAAGGGCTTAAAACCACTTACTTTATAGCGCAACATTAATTTCACCATCTAGTTAGTTCACAAGAGAGATGCAATGCCCTTCTTTCAAACAGATCAAGTATTTTAATAAGAAAGTCAGTCAGCTGAGCTATCAAGGGACAGTGAAATAACAAAACATGATCAGAGAAAAAAGGGCTAAAAGAAGCAAGGAATCTAATTCAGCTCAAAGAGATGACCACTAGGAGAAGAAGAGGAGGAAAAGCAATGGTTCAGAGAATTCCTTAAGTTGGAGATAGAAATACAATATAATAAATAAATAAATAAACCTTTTAGTTAGGCTCACCAATAGTATCCCCCCAAAGTTTATAAATCCCCCATATGTGAAACATTTAAGGCGGAAATTCTCCCCCATTTTGAAAAATGAATTTCAGGCCCTGGTAATACATACGATAGTTGCTATCATGGCCTGTAGGGACTTTACTGAAATGTTGCACTTCTTACAGTGTGTCTGGAATAATGTCACAACAGGACCTGCAAAATGAAATGCTACCTAGAGGGCAGCTTTACAATTAAATCACATTTCACAGGCACAAAATGTCATGGCATGCTGCAGGTGGCACACATGCAAATCCCCCCTCTTTAAGTTCATCACAGCACAATTTCACTTTGTTTGCGTCTCTTCTCCCACGTCAAGCTCATGGGGCATCATAACAGTAGGAAATAATGAAAAGTGCCTTTAGCATTATAATATTTTTACACCTACTTACAATACATTACATTAAATGATCATAATAAATTTTATTCTGCTCTGCTGCAAAAATCTTCAGTACACCTTCAAAAACTATTTTATTTATTTTAAAGAGCAATGACTGCTCAAGCAGTGCACATTTCTCAGGTATTTCTGTTAACAATAGTTTGTATAAGGCTAAGTAACCTGTAAAACCAGACACTGGTGTGAAGCTGTGTAACATCGACGGGGCACGGCCAAAAGGAAACAGTGTAAATGCTCAGTAACTATTCCCTAGGAAAGTAATTTAGGGTGGAAACAACCCAAAATAATCCAGTGAATGTTTGTTCCAGCTGGTAAAATTCACTGTTGCATCAACAGCTTCCCCTCAGAGAAACAGGGAGGTGTGAGATGTTGGCATGTCTATAGTGTCCTTGCTCTTACACATACACTCTGTAGGCATACAACCGCTCCCACACAGCTGAAAAACATAAAACGCAATGTCACTACAGCTGTCAACCAATGACAAGATTTCAGAGATGAATTATGGAGCAGCAGAGAAGACGAATGCATCAATGTGATGGGGGGAGAGAGGAGAGAGGCTGAGGAGAGACAGACGGCAGAGGGGAGGGAAAATTCAGGCTGAAGTTTTACAAACTAGAAAAATCACCTTATTGCCATGGAAACAGGTGCATTGAAATTGGCTTGGCTCATGATTTAAACCAGAGCATAATAAAGACAGAAGAGGATGCGAAGGAGGTAAACAATGTGTGTGTTTATCGAGGTTCATCTGAGGGAGACAACATCTGTTTGCTGCCTGTGTGTTGTCCTGTGTGAAACAACTAATAAACAGAAATGTCACAAAAAACAAGAAAAAAGAAACAAAAAAAGAATCAAAGCGTGTGCAGAAAGTAAAAATTTATGTTCTGCTTCTTTAATTTAATTTTTTTTTAATTCAAAAAATAAACATTGTGACATCTCCTTATATTTGAAAAAGCCTCTTAATGTTAGAGTAACTGTATATATGCATTTCCATGGCAACAGGAGAAAACATTCATTTGTTTTCTCTCTTTTAAACGTATAATTTGGCAGCAATTAATACTGAGATTGCACAAGGCCAACTTCTGAGCACCCCTGAACTAATAATATGTCAAGTGATGAAGGTACTTTAGCAAGCTCAGATAATTATTATTTACAGACTGCAGATTAATTTATTCAGTATGCAGGATTATAGGCTATAGCTGCAATATAAGATCCCCTGTCTAAAGCTGGTGTTGGGTTTGTCCATTCTGGGCTTCTGTAGAAACACAACATGGTGGCCTCAGTGTAACAGGATGTGGTTCCTTTGTGGATATAAAAGACTCATTCTAACCTAAAGAAAAGTCACTGGTTGACATTTTCAGGTGATAACACACTAACATATTTATGAATAGTACTGTATATTAAATGTTTGCTAGTACATCCACACCACACCTTTGCCTGGTATCTTAGCGATTATCATTTCTTCAATAGATTGCCAGGCTGACTTGGGTCTATCCCAATTATTAATGTGGATTCAGCTGCAATCTGACTATACTGTGTTTTATTAAAGAGCCTGGCATTAAGCATCTTGTCTTATTACTTGACACAAACAAGACATGGGGGTGGAGCAACAACCTATCAGAAGTTAATCAGAACCAGAGGTGGTAGGTAACTAATTATATTTACTCAAGTAATGCACTTAAGAGGGAAATATTATACTTTTACTTCAACTTTAGTAACTTTAATAATGGGTTTGTGGTGTTAACTGTGTTTTATTGAGTGACTGCTTTGGATCTTTTGGTTTCTATGAGTATGGATGCAGAAGTTTTCCCTTATTTATCTGTTTATCTTCACATTCCTGCTGTAGACAATTTTTATATCTTATTTCTGTTTTGACATTGGCAGCAGTTTTACAATTACACCTCATTCATCACAACTCAAATTATTTCACAGATGAATCAACATAGTTGCCTTGGGACCTTTATTTTTTATGTATTAATTCAACATTTACTTAATAGTCGGTTGTTTATTAGTGTTCATTCTCTAGACAAATTGATATTTAAAGCATTAATGTATATTTAATGTAAGGTGATTCAAGCATTAATAATTACTGTTAAGTCATTTAAGTGTCACTGATGTGCTGGATCATCTATCAGGGAACAAAAACAGCTTAATGGACTATTTGTTTTCTCAGTAACCCACATACCTAAACCAAAAATGAATCAAATAAGTGAAATTTAATGAGTCAAATAAATGTATGGACCTATCCAGGTTGGCTTATTAACAGCCAGGCAACCTACAAATAATCCCCAGTGTTGTAGCCCATAGTGAGAGAAAGTGTGCCTACATCCCCTGACCCATTAAAGCATGCTGCCTGCAGTTGCTCGTGTATCACTGAAGTCTGAGTAAAACCAGTATGAGTACTCGAGTCAGCATCACTTCCAAAGATCAAGGAGTCATTAAGCTGAGCCCCTAGTTGTCATTGTCCCCCAGTCTGTGGCTCCTGTGGGGCCCACAGGCTGAATTTGGGCCAGTGTAAAGTTCAAAGCTGTCAACAATGTCCCACAGTGATCAGACATTACCCTTTAATGAGGATGAATATTAACAACATGAAGAAACTCCTACTGGCTCTGCACAGGTCATTCTGATGGATGTCTATGTGTTAGCACTTCAGCTAACCCAAGCCACTCTGTGACACGACTTATGTTGTTTTTAATGTCATTTTAAATTTAATTCAAACATTTCTTAACAGTAAGAGATTAATTCTCAGTCATGCTTTGCTCTATACATGTCTTTTCTTTTGCTGATTTTGTGTCATAGTCATACTGAAAACTTTCTGCTATGTCTAGATAAGTTTAATAAGTAATTGGCTAAAAGCTATTGGTATAATTCCAAAATTAAATTGGACATTATTTTCAACCAATGTACTAAATATGGTGCACTCTCTGGTTCATCTGGACACACAGCATGCTGTTTTTAGTGTATCATTTCCCAGCTCATCAGAATTAAATCAGTAGCATCTGAAAAATCTGTTGTGGCAAATGATGTAGTGAAATAAGAAACAGCACCAGCTCACAATCCTTAAGAGAATACAGAGAAATGTAAAAAGTTCCTCTACTTTCAGCTAGTTCTTAGTAATTGGGTGCATGCCAAGTTTTTATCTCATATCACAGCTCATATGTTCCAATTGTTTCCCAATAGTACAAATAATAAATGTATCACTAGCTGTTGCTCTATAACAGAAGCGAGACACATTAAAATATATATGTAGCAACTGCAGGGCTGGAATAATATAAAAATGTCTAAATGTAATTGAATGTCTTATTTGGCCTTTAATCCATATCACTTTAACTGTGTGGTTAAGCTCTTTAAGGAGGAATGGTCAAAAAATCCTGCAACCACTGTACAGGAAGTGTTTGGTTGAAAGATTGTAACTGTTTGTGTTTTATGTGTTCAAAAATATTATGCTTTATTTGATGACTTTTTTATGCAACTGTAGACCTGCCACTGTTAAATTAAAGTTACAATATGCAAATTAAATTAGTGATATTATAAGACTGGAAATTAAACCCTTCTGCTCTGCTCAGCCCTTCAAGTATTAGTCATTTTCAAATCACACTAAATAAGAAGCTGCAAACTTACTAATTAAGCAGAACTTGTTGACATTCTCTCATTAGTTAGAAGAATATTTAACGACGGATATCTCTGCACTGCTACCAAGTATTACTTTAAAGGATAATGTTAGTCATTTTCTAAATTAATTGTATTACCAGCAATCCCCATACACTAAAATGTAATGTAGCATCCGTCTGTGACCTGGATTATCTTACTTGTCTGCGGTGACCTGTTGTCTGTTTATATATATAAAAAAAAAAAAGATTAAAAACACATCAGCTGGACACGCTGCTCCACTGGGTGATTCTTCACAGCAAAAAACAGAACTGCAATAAATACACAAACAGTTTACTCTTGTTTACTTCACACTGCTATAAGAAACATTGAGCATTTGTGGCAAATTATTATATCGATTTCTCAAGCAAGTGCTTTTGGAATTAAGAAACACATCACGACGACAACAAAGGGTCTATGCCACGAATAAGGTAATCCAGGTTGCAGACTAGCACTTATAAAAGATGAGTAGAGGCAATTCATTGTTGGTTGTAGTGACTGTGTAGGGACTGATGAAAATATAAGTCCTTTAGAAACTTTACAGAAAAACATTCTCCTTTAAGGCTAATGTTTTTTTGGGGATTTGGGGTTCACGAGTGTTTCATAAATCCCCTTGGGGAAACTCTTGTGGACAGGCAGCCATTTAAAGAGCCAAAAATTTGGGGTTCAGAGTCTTGCCCAGAGACAATTCGACATGTAGTCAGGAATCGAAGGAACTGGGAGTTGAACCACCGGCCCTGGGGTTCATAGATGACTGGCTAAGCAACTAATCCACTGTCGCCCCTACTGAGACTGAGATGTCTGATGAAAGGAAAAGTTTTCTTCTGAAATCCAATCAGTTGCTAACATTTCTCAAAGTTCGAGGGCGTCCAATGCGGCCACCAAGACGTACTGCATGTTATTAGATGAACAAATATAATATCAGTTGGTCTTTTTACACAGTTGGCTACTGACTAGTAAAACTGTGTTGGAAAGATGAGATGAGATGTTTATCTGTGTTTATTTTATTTTGGTGGTCACTTACCCCGAAGTTGGAGGCTGCAAATCTGGCCGGAGCAGAGACGTTAGTGGAGGCGATGGGGTGGGCGTAGAAGGCATTGATGTTGGCCAGCAGCGTGCTCATCACTGCTGGAATCCCTGACAGCATGTACTTAGAGGACAGGCAAGAGAAATGGCTGAGTAGGGAAGGAAAAGAAGGAGGTTTAGAGAGGGAAGTAACAAAAGAGAACAACAGAAGTTTGTGAACACGGTTGGAAGGAGAGTGAAGGTTTAAAAGCAAAGAGAGGTTAAAGTAATCAGCACAGATATGGAGAGGGGTGAGACAGTTGAGTGTTAGAAAGTGCGGAGGGAATTGGGATGAGACAAGGGGAGACAGAAGGAAGGTGGGTAATAAATAAAAGGGGCAGAGAGAGATTAGAGGAAGTATGGAATGAATTACAGAAACAGAAGCAGGAACATTTAGATGGCGGAAAGGGTTCGGCATAATTGGGGATGAAAGGAAACTAGAGAACTTGAGCAACAGTGCTAACCACCGTGCTGCCCTCTTAGTACTTCAATTTAAGTAATAAATTTGTAGTGGTACCTTTATTCAGAGGAGTATTTTTTAGGTACGTTTGTACTTTTACTTCAATATTAAATTGGTATACTTCTATTGCACAAACCTGTCTTGCTCTTCTTGACATATTTTCTTTTATACAGTTACATTGTTAAGTTGGATATTCTTTTATAAGTGTCAAAGCAATTGACTATAGCAGCTTTAGGTAGATATGCATATTACTGTGTAAAGTAGTACAACATGTAAAGCCATGGGCAATCAGTTTCCATATTGTGTTATGACTGGCAATTTAAGACTGTGTTTCATTGTTGTGAATAGTTTCTGTAGATGTTATTAACCTGAGAGCACAAGTTAAGAATTTAAAAGCTAAAATACGACACATTTGACAAAGCTCGGCTTTCAGTGAGAAGTGAGACATATTTAATGGCTGCAGTGCCTCTGCGTATTTCAATCATCATTTTCAGTTGGCTGAGTTATTGATGGGCTCATATTTCCATTTCGATTGGGAAAAAGTTTGGGCCATTTCTGCTTACAACTTCAATTTACTCAATGCTCCCCTGTATGACTATTTTATGTGGCAGCATTCCTTCTTCCAGCACTGAAAACAAACACACAGCACTTCTACGTCCCTTTAAGGTCAAATTATATCATTATTAATGTAATTAAAACTGTGTGTGTGTGTGTGTGTGCTCTCATTGAGTCTTTCTCCCTATCTGCCCACCATGATCAATCAAACAGCTGGGAAATCTCTGAGGTGACAGGTCATCTTTTCTCATTAAACAAGATAATCTGATTTTTATGCCGCCTATAGTTCATGACAACCCTGCCCACCTCTCATCCCATCAACGCACACACACGTGCAGAGTCACACAACTACAAACATTTTGAAGCATTTCCTGATCCGATTTAGTCAAATATGCACACAAATGCCTGATGTTGTAGCCTGCTGAATGAACCGAATGAATGCACCTGTGTACAGTATATACAAAAATATTCATTCACAGATAATAACAATTGACTTACGTCATTGCCTGGTATATAGACTCGATGCCATAGCGCATGGCGAACTCATCCACGATTTCCTGTTGCACTTCGTCAAAGTAGACCTTCCATGCGTCGTCTCCCTGAGCCACTGGGATCTTGACCATGCCGCCTTCCTCAGTTGAGAAATGAAACATATTCTAGGCAGAGAAGATACATTTTAACAAATGCTAAACAAAGATGAAGAAAACAGGTACAAAATCTATTAGTATAATCTATTATAAAAAGTCTAGAGTACAGTAGTGAGAGTTAGTGTTGTTGAAAAAGGCAGAAACCAGTAAGGCTACTTTACTGGTCATCATATTTGAACAATATTTTAATGTCTCAGACATACAGCGCTGTAGTTGCAAAACTAGCATTTGCACCAGAATATAGTGACTCTCAGAGATGACGGCACACTAAAGATCCAAACTGTTGTGTCTGACATCAATGCTCAAACAATACCATCATCTGCAATCCACACAGGAGCATCTACAGGGAGTAAATCGTAAGTAAACATTGCAAAACATCATAAAAATTACAACTTTCAAAACACATGATGAAAATGTTCAAATAATTTTGCATAAAAAAATGACAAGTCTAAAAGGTGCTTAAACAGCACAATAATCAACATTTTGGGAAAACATTTCAGAACATTGCAGAACAGCAATTAATCAAATCCTAAGGCTAAACCTTTTAGATTGTGATCTTAACATAGTCCAATATACAGTTTAGTATATACAGTAAGTATATGTACAATAAGTAAGAGCTTTTATGATTTTGTGTTGATAAACCACCACAATGGATTAAAAATGAAACAAGATGTGCTTCCACACTTCGATCAAGATGTGATTGAAGTCGAGCTTTATTGTAAGAGGTTTCACAAAATGATGGCATTTACAGTTTAGGAATAAGAGCAACTATAAACAGAGCGCCTACATTTTCAGGAACTGAATAACATTTGCCAATTAACTGACAAAAAGTTAAGAAGTTATTTCCTCATTACTTCAAGACAAATGAAGCAGATAAAAGGTCTGGAGTTGGTATCAGGTATTGAGTTGGCATTTGGCAGCTGTTTGACTGGGACTATCAATTTGAAATCCAAGGAGCTCTCAAAGCAAGTGAATGAGGCCATCATTAGGATGGAAAAACAACATAAATCTATAAGAGACACAGCAAAATGAACATTTGTGTACATTGTTAAAAAGAAAGAAAGCCCTGGTTAGCTCAAAATTATTAAAGCCTGGAAAACCTCAAAAAATAAATCTAAACAAGAAACATATATAGAAATAAACAGTAAATGCCACATTTTTGTGAAACCTCTTAATATGAAGTGTCTTATACTTTCATACACTTTCTTTCTTTAACTGTGATCACCTAAAATAATTTGTAATTATTTTGTAATTTGTTTCTGTGAAATTATTGGAAAATTTAAAGAAAATCTGTTTTTTTAATTTATTAATCACGTTACCGTAGGGATCTGTGATGTACAGTTTATACTGCTTTCTGACATTACACACAGTAATATATTGACATAAACAATACATTACTTATTAATAAATAATAACAAAACTATCATGACAAAAATAAAATGGCTTGCTGTGATTCTGCTGTTGATATTAAATGGTTCTTAAACCTTAAAGTGTCCATGGATCCATCCAGATTCTCCCAGACTTCCTACTTTAGCTTTATTACTAAAGATCTGTTGTCAGTTCTACATAAGTGTACTGTACTGTATGTGTAAATGTATGTGTGTGTGTTACCTCATGAAGGCACGTGTACTGTACATGGTAGGGTGCCACTTTTTCTTCTCCCTCAATCTCCACACTGATCTGAAGACGAATGGCACCAGACACCGCTGATTTGTCTGTTCTCTTCTCTGTAAGTGGAGACACACACACACTTAACTACTCCGAAGGGATCCATCGCTCAGAGCTGAACTTTAGTTGAACTTTGATTCCAAGATGACAAGTTAACCAGCGAGCACTCCAACTGCTGCTGCGCTAATGAGCAAAGCCACACTGCAAAAGACAGCCACACATAAATCCTAATTATACACTTCTCTAACACAGAATGCAGTGCTGTACATACCCAGGTTGTACCACACATCCATCTCTCCGCTCAGCGTTCGGACCTCTATGATGCTCTGACCCAAGAAGTCATCAGACTCCCTCTTCAGACGCTGCTTCACTCGTGACTTGATGTCATCATCTTCGTCCCAAACACGGAGCTTGATGCGATCTGAGGAGTTGTGGCACTCACTGTGGAGACGGGGGAGAAGTTTGGGCAGAGGCGTAACGTACTGAATCACAGAACTCAAGTAAAAGTATTGTTACTATGTTGAAATTGAACTGAAAAGTCTACTCAAAAAAAATAAAAAGTAACTTTTTTTTATTTTAATCTTTTGTTACTTCTTATTTTGGTGGTAACATGTAATATGACAGTGGTTGCCAACAGAATTTTTTATTTTGAAGTGAAGTAAATTTTGGCACTGCTGTGAAATGTCAGGAGATGTCATTTCCTAACATGTCCATAGAGATGATTGAAATTGTAGCAAAATAAAGTACTTCAAAGTAAATCTAATTAAGTAAAAGTAAAATGACAGTTTTAAAACAACAACTTAAAAAGTAAAAGTACACAAAAAATCTACTTCATTACAGTAACCAGAGAATATTAGTTACTTCCATCCCTATGCTGGGTGTTGTTTTGATAAATGTCTGAATTTGGGGGTTTATATTTTTTAAGGTAAATTTAGCCAAGTTTTCACCAGACTAAATAATCTGAACAATCCCAACTGTACAACTGACTGATACACTCATCATCACACTACCTATTAACCAAGCCACTGCGTATAGAAAATATCAATGCCAATGTGTTAATTATTATGTACAGCCTATACCAGAGCTCCTTTAAGCAGAACACAAAAACACTAATACAATACTGATGTATTGTCGTTCACAAATACAAAGCTATACCTATACCTACTAGTACTAATAATTTGATTCAAGTAGTATTTGTAATGGATAACAAAAAGGTAGGTATTTATCAAATATAATCATGATTAGACATTAAACCACCAAACAGTACATAAAATAGTAAAGTAAGAGTAATAATTCTAACACAATCTATTACATTTTATTATGATTGTTGTATCATAATAGAAACTACAAAGCTGAACTTACAAGCTAAATTTTTCCTCCCAGACTGGGTTCAGGTTGCCGTAGATGGTTTTTGTTCTCTTCTTGGTTTTGCCAACTTGTATGGTAACGTAGGGA
Source organism: Helostoma temminkii (assembly GCA_900302695.1). Taxonomy (NCBI): domain Eukaryota; kingdom Metazoa; phylum Chordata; class Actinopteri; order Anabantiformes; family Helostomatidae; genus Helostoma; species Helostoma temminkii. The sequence goes on from OMLM01002758.1 coordinate 154,714, forward strand.
TCACTGGAGCCCGTTCTGTCCTTGGCCTGGAGACCCTGCGCGCTGACGACTGACACACACACAGAAACAGAGAATGACTATGAAAAATTGCATAATAACAACAAACACCTACTCTCCACAATCATCTTTCTGTCTCATTCACACACACATAAACACGAGCAATCACCCACACAGTTATGCAAAGCCTCGTAACACAACGCTCATGACTCACAAGCAGATGCTGAGTAACAACTTTTCTAACAATATAACTTAAACATCTATTGTCATCTGATGTTCTGTGCAACAAGCAGTCAAAAGATACACTGAAGAAATTGTTGACGAATTGTGTCGTGGCTGCAACAATAAACCAGTTTGTTTGGATTCGAAAAACTGGCATGAATGTTTGTTGAATTCCTGATCGTATTCTGCATATTGTTTGTGTATCACTCATGATAACAAAGCAACGAATGACATAAGAAGCTGTGACACTTTGGCTCAAACATCACCAGCGTAATAAATGTGTTTGCTTTGAAGCTCGTCTGTCTGGCTTTACTGGTATCCAAGTGACAGAAAACCGCTTTGATAGATGGAGATTAAAGGCTCATGAATTAAAACTGGAGACATTTCTTTGAGATGGAAGGTCAACAGGTTTGATAACTTCATTCCTGCTGCTCTCGCTGCCAATTTAATCCAGGTGAGAAAGAAAGCGAGAGATTTGCAACAGATACTGACGGGAGTTGCTATTTATAGCTTCAGACCTTCAGCTGTAGCCTAAAAACAAAGAAACCGAGCAACGTGTCTGCACATTTTCTAAAACCCTTATTGAAGAAAATGAGCTAAAGTTTCACACAGTAACCAAGTTGCTGAATGTTACAGCACACAGTGGATGAATAGAAGTAATAATCAGGATGGAACACTGTGAAACAGGATGTTGTGAAGTAGCTGTGAGTGTCGGTCACTCATGTGATAGTCTGCACCTGAAAGACAGGGGCGTCCTTTGAAGACAGCAATGTTCAGGGAGGCCATTCATGTCAAGGTGGAACGACCTTCTCCCAAAAGCATAATCTGTCACCAAGTTACACTGCAGTTCTTTCATCACTACCCAGACCTTTTCTCAAGTGGTCCCAACAGCACACATGAAGGCCGAGGTCACCATCAAGGTGTAAATGACTTAATGAATCCACAAAATGGCAGGAAATAGCAGGAAAATGGCTAAACTGCCCCTGTACAATAGTAACAGCTATTGCACATCTACAAGCATCTCTAAATCTCATTAATTAACATGTTGCTTGTCATTTGTTTAACTCATATAAAAATAAACTATAAATAGAGCATTAATTCATTTAAGGGAGGCAATGCATCTGCCCAGGAGCTTCTGCTGGTTCCCTAAAGGTATAGTGTGTCACATAAACCACTGGAAATGGCAAATTGTAATTTTTGCACTTTTGAAGAGGTTTAAAAGAAGATTTATGACATTAGTTATTGAGCTCACAGGTGGTAAAAGGTAAATTATATTACCTAAGAATCAAGGTAACTATTCCCCTGTTTCCCATCTTTATGATAAGATAAAGTCAGCTAACCATCTTATACAATACTTCAGCTCAGATCGTGTGCCACTGCTACTACGCAATTAAATACCAGTGCTTTCTTAAAACTTAAAATCCATACACCACTGTGTCACACAACTATTTATCTAACTAAAGTGACAGTATGTTTGGGAGTGAAACTCAAACACCAACTGCATTTTGCTGCATATAGATGCAATAGATATAGTATTTACTATTTTCTTATTATGCATTTTTTCCTTCCTGCTCATACATACAGTTGAAACCTACAGTCTGAAACAACACCACTATTTCAGCTAATTGGCCCTGATACTCCACATCAGTCTCTTTGCTGTCTTTGCAGTGAGTTCATTCAGTGTCTGTGACTGATATGTCTCATACGTGCTAAACGAAGTCTGGAATAATAATTGGCTGAGATATTCCCTGATGAAATCAATCAATGCTACAAAGAGCACTCTGTGAAGCATCTCCTGTCAGTCCATCATAAAGTTCAATCACAACTTGGTTTGCACACCAAGCTGAGTTTGAGCTGAAAGGACGTCTCTATTTGAGACGAGAGACGCGACTAATATATGCAAAATGGAAAATAACTATGATGACAAAGTTGAAATGAGACCTAAACAGAGAGACACACTAAAATATTTTCTAAAAGCTAAAGCTATACAGATGTTCTTTCAAAGTGGTTCCCCACTGAACAGGCACACTGGAGGAGAGATCTTTATCCTAAAATGATGTTTCTAATATTTTGGCCACCGCTTTTATCTTAAAAATATGGTGGCCACAAACTTAGAAAAACCTCTAAATAGCACTCCAGTATGACACCACCATCATAGTGGGTGGTGGTGTTCAGTAACAGCAGAATCATCACCTTTCTGACAGTAAAAGCTGAATCCACAGCAGAGCTGCAGTATTGGTACATGTGTACCTAATAAAGTGGTCAGTGAGTCTATGTCCCTGCATCTCATCTTTAAGGGAACTCATCGCTGATGATCGGGGAGACAAGGTGTGATGGCTACCATGGCAACACTGCTGCCACTATATGTGATGTGTCTAGTTGCTTTGGTAACACCTGATGATGTTTGGCAAAGGGTGGAGGAGGAGAGATGTGAATGTTTGTCTGTTAAGGTTACTGACGTTTGCTTGATTGTTAAAACTGTTCAAAGTTTCCCAGCACTTCAGATTCAGATCAGACTGCCGGATAAAATAATGACCTTTTATGAATGTGGGATAGATTTATTATCTGATATGATGAGATTCATCTGAGGTAAAACCAGACACGCTCTGGTTCAGCGACACTCTGCTTCACATTCACAGAATTTCACAGTTGTTGGTGACGACTGCTCTGTGTTCTTCAAGGTGTCTTGAGGCCATAGATACTGTTGGGTTTTATTCTCCAGCTTTTTCTACACTATGCATAGCTTTTCACTGCTATCACACAATTCAAAATGTGCATGGAAAACCTGTACTGAAGCCTGCATGGCCATCAGAAGGGCCACACCCAACAACCCATACTGAGGTCAAGAGGGGTTGTAGCAGTCATAACTATTAGAGCCGTGACACACCAAGCTGTTGGTGGTCGATCGGGGAATCACTAAGTGCCTGTCAGTCTAGTTTGCAGTGTGTCCTGCACGGTTAGGAATAGATGAACCCCCTGTGGTAATTATTCAGCCAATTCAGCATGTTGAAGGTGAGTAAGACCACCCTTATTGGCTGTTCAGCTTAGCGAATAACTGCACAAGAAGAGAAATGGTTCACAGTGCTATTTGTTTATTTAACTTCTTCAGACATATTCTCGATAGGAAGTAGCTATGAACCGTCTGTGGTTAGTAACAGTCAGGTATGTGCACATATAGACCCCAGGGGCTGCTCAAGCCCCTTATGTGTTGATATGTGCCCATTTTCTTAATATTCCCCTCTTCTTAATGCTTCAGGATTTAAAAAATGTTTTTCATTGACTTACAGCAACTAAAAGTGTATCATAAATGTGGAGTGTGAAGTGCAAAATCGAAACATATCAAAATACAACAGTAACAGAGGGAATAATTTGACACGCCAAAGAAACAATCAGCTTGATCCAAATCGTCACTGATCGACTATGGATTGTTATAAAGCTGTGTCAGTTTGTAACTTATATGTCTATTTAAACAAGAAACTGTTGTCAAACCAGTTGTTTAGCATCTTAACACAATAGTCCAACGCCACTGCAAACTTTTTTAAAGTTTAACTGTTCATCTAATCTTGGTAGTAGATGTTAATATTTTGCCTTAAATCTTATGACAGTGGTGAGAAAGTAGTAAGCCAATGACAAATGGTCCAGATAAAGGTGACGTATGCCCTTATTGATCAAAACCAACTTGTTTCCACAGGCCAGAGAGTCCCCATTACAATATGCCTCTGCCTTCACAGCACCGCTAACGCTAAGCACAACAACCACTACAGTGTCTCTGTACAAGTGTTGTTCCTGACTTTGAGAATCTAAATGCTCATTGTGATCTCCTTGTACAGTGTTTACATTCAATACGTTCTGATTGTTGTTAAAATTAAACATCGGCAGTTCTAAGCTTAGCGGGTCATGGCTGTAACCAGTCATCCTGAGACTCAAGATGCTGACAGTCAAACAACTTCAAGATAACCTCAACACCACCACCAAAGCATCCAACGCGTCTCACTCACTGAACATATTATACATATTATATGCAGGAATATTCATGAGTCAGCAGGGTCAGCAAAGAGGCAGAAGACAAGGCTGAGAATAAAACACCATGTAACCTTGAGTTTGCTATGCAACTAGATACAAACACATTGCACAAGTGTGGACACAGATCCACAAAGCATTCTGTTGTAACAGGCCTTGTGAAAACTGTTACATTAAGTTGGTCCATTGATGGGAAGACTATACAGACGAGAGAAACAATACAAAGGAAAGGCAGGTTAGATTCATTTTTCCAACCTCTCTGTCTTTGTAGGTCACATTTCCCGGTCAGTGTTCATAAATGTGAGTGCAATTTTTCCCACACTTGAAACAGATCTATCAATTTTCTAATAATGTCACATTACCACAGTAATAACCAAAGTCTGCCATATGTTCATACACGTATTTCAATGAAAATGTCAAGGTTTCTACTTCTAAGAAGGTTTCAGAAACGTTTGAGTTTCTTTGTGTTGTGCCACTAAATAGAAGATAAAGAAAGCAGAGCTCAAAATGATTATAGGTAAACATAGATGACTGTTCAGGTTTTCTATTTCACAGTTACAAATTTACTGCACGTACTGTTGATGGTGATCTTGGCCGACCACTTGGAAGTGCCATCTAGGACGCTCTGCTTGACGCTCTTCATGTGCTGGGCTTGCACCATCTTTGAGATGTTAAACACCTTCCGGATCTCCTCAAAGATCTCCGGCTTGTTCCGCTCACGGATCTTCATCCTGTCTTTCATAGCCATGATGATGTGCTGTGTCCTGTCTTCTGCACCAGTCTTAGAGCTTTTCTCAGCTGCTCCTGAAGTTGGCAACGTGGATGGGAACAGGAGGGAATGATTTTCATATTTTGAAACAGAAAATCTAATTTAAAACTAATATTGAATAATAGGCAGATGACCTCTTGAGGTATTTTGGTGAACGCAGGGTCACTCTGCAAATTTTTATTTTAGAGAACTTTGACTTTTTGGTCATGCGGGTCATGTCTTGTGAAGCAGTTTTATGTGCTAATGGATAACTGAGAATCAAGTGAGAGCAACTGTGTCTGCTGAAAACTGCATTCTAAATAACTAAACAATAACCCTGATCACATTTTAGTAGCCACTGTTTTTATTCACCGTGTTTTTTTGAATAAATGTAGAAAAACATTCATTAACAGAAAGTGAGTTACAAGGAAGTGGTTGAGGGTAATGGACACTTGTTTCACATATGCACTCTGGACTTTCTCTGGACTATCAGGTCTGGACATGGAACAGACTTGTGTGTTCACACGTGCACCACACAGCAGGAGAAAGATCAAGTAACAATGCGTTCTCACTTGGGGAAACAGTCCGTTTAATTTCAAGGGGAGGGGGTGTATCCTGCGTAGAGCTTGCAGGAGGCACGAAGTGACACAAAAAGTACATTGCGGGGAAAGATTGTGCATTTTTCACATGATCACGCACATAAGCCCAGGTTCCTGAAGGAGAGAAGCGAGATACAACACCAGAAACTACAGTAAATTTGCAGTCCAAAGCAGCTGGACTAACAAGACCTGTGTTGCTGTCCAGAGTCTAGTGTGAGGCAAGAAAAGTACTCTAGTTATGGTTAGAGAATAACTAGATTGTTGTTTACATTTTTAATGCAGACGTCGTATGTGAGGAGACTGGGTAAAAAAATCCTTTCCAAAATAGGACCGCATTAAAAACTGATTAGTCTTTTTCTGATGTGGACAATGAAGAAGTCGTAGCTTGTCCACACCTGTGCTGAAGAATTCCTATGAAGTTTGGTGTTTTTCTTTTTCTGTGAATGAACTCTAGTTGAACACACCCCAGCTCTTTGGTTGAGTGCTACAGTGTGTGAAGTTGAAATGGAATATTTTATCTGTGGAAAACTTTCACAGTCATTTCACAGTTTCAGCTGCCATAAGAAATAAGTGACTCTGAAGAAAAAAATAAATCAAACAAAACTAAAGCATTTTCTGAAGGGGAAATCTGTAAAGTGGATCACAAAAAAAAACCTCCATGGCAACCACTGTGACAAAATGCAATATGTGACATGTTGTTATGTAATTCACCTTTAAGGTAGTTCAATAATTCTACTCACTCTGAAGGCAGTCGGCGTTCAGCAGCTCTTGACATTTCTCATGCACCTTGACCCCACACTCGGCGCAGCGCATACCTTGCCGGGCAATGCCCCACAGCAGTCCCTCACACTCATAGCAGTAGGTGGGTGTAGTGGCCGTCCAGACCTCGAAGTTGTGGGGCGTGGTGCAGGAGATGGGGTAGATCAGAGCCTGCAGGGTCTTTTTGTACACGTGGTTCTTCTGTTGGAGGAAAGAGAGATATACATACATATATATATATATACAGTTTTTACAAGACATGGGACAGTAAAGGTAAATGGCACAAATGCAAACATAAGTAGAACAAGAGTAGAAATTGGTAGACAATGCAAATTTTATTAATTTGCAACTATACAGACAGGATTTCTTATTAACATGCTGACTATTCAAGTCGTGTCTGTGCTATCACTGTAGGATAGATGTTAGAAAAATTATTTAAATTATCATTTCAAGGTGGCATTGAGGAAAATAAAAAAGAAAAGGGGTTATGTATGACAATGCATTTTTAAAAATAATTCTTGGCTTCTGTTCTGATGAACTAAACTCTGTTGTCCTGTGCAGGTGGAACGTGGGAGGAGGTGAACACATCACCATACCTTGACTAGTAGCACAGTTTGATTTAGTAACACAGAAGGGCATGTGAGTCATTAGCCGTCCGTGTCTTCTTATGGTTATTATTATACTTACAATGGTGGTATAATGGCATTAACAGTAAAAAAAACAATAAGAAAAACACTTATTTTACTTTTTTTTCTGTTATCTCTGGCTCTAATTTAATTTTTTCATTTTGTTGATTCAAACCATTTTGATTTAATTTTTCTTATAACATATTTTATGTTGTAAAAATAAGAGCTCCACTACCATTACTTCCAGTGTTATAATGAATAAGACAAACTTTAATTTTGGCACTATATTTCGAGGCATTTTAGTTTTATTCAGAGGTTGTCATATTGAAAATATCAGCACTGTTTATAGGCAAACACAATCTGTCTATTTCTGTACATATGCTTCTTCCATCTGTCAGTATAGTCTAATAATGGAACAGCTAAAACTACACACATACACATTTTATTCTCTATGTGCAACACCATCTGAAATTTAATGGTCACTATATGTTGGTCCAGTAAATCGTTATACTTTTGAGAATTAGACCAACAGTAGTTTTGGATAAATGTAACATTTTCATCATCTTGACTGCATAAAACATTTTCATCACTATGTACAGTATTTAAAAATTAAACAGCTACTGAATAGCTGAGTTACACAATGACAACTCTCTAACAAATCTGGGAAAAAGATTTAAAGTTAGGTAAGTTTTTCTGGTGACAATAATTTAAAAAAATTGTATCACGTTAAGCTGTGCAAACCGCGGTCTGCCCATGACTTGCATTTAATATGTAAACTATACAGCTAGGACTATGGTAAGATGCTATATCAAAATAATATTATCTTATTGCGTGAAAGCAACAAGATAAAAATTAGATCTTCAGGATTTATTATTATTAAATCTCACCATCAATTGTATTGAGGTGTAACTTCTCAATAAAATCAAGCAAACCAAACTTGGTGTATAGTTGTAGGCTACTACGCTAAGAGGCCTGTTTCATGCAGATTTGCCACTAGTGGGCCCTACAGGAGAGGGTTATGTTTACACCAATGGATCTCCAAAACTATAATAGCCACAGTTATGACATCTAATACACAGGTAGCTTGTGCTTTCATGCTTGACATACAAAAATATTTAGGCTACTACTGTGTGACTACTAGTCACACTACTATGTGGCTTGTGGTGAACCTGAAATTGTCGAACCTATGGTTAAAGTTAGGAAATGGAAACATTGACATTCTGCACAAATATTTACAAAGCAGACACACTGAGTGAGTATGTGCAAACCATGAAGCCTGATACTATACTGCCACTTGCTGGAGAAAAGTGTTTTCTATACTCTACCATGCTGCCATTCTTCGGAACAGTAAATCATTCAGCAGTAACAGATGCAAGCAGCAATAACAGGTTGCTTTTAGCAATCGCGCAATCTTTAGGAAATGCAAATTCTAGTTATTATTATACTCAGGATTCAGTTTTGGTGGCTTTATAAACTATAATTTTTTAAATGGTTCTGTTTTTTTTGTATAGTTTTTATATAGTATTATATATTTAAATTATAG
>OMLM01002758.1:163247-232588 GCA_900302695.1 Helostoma temminkii
TTTAAATTATAGTATTCAAACTAATATTATATAAGAATGACATAATAACTTGATTCATTAGTGCAGGAAAGGCACAAAATAAATATTAATAAACCAATATTAAACATCATCCAGTTATGGAAGCTTTGCTGCTACTGGCTTCATTTAAACCTGAAGTCATCAGAAGCTGCCTCAGCAAATTTAGAACGCACAATTTACTGGATCTCCAACAAACATTAATGATGCAGCTGCAGAATAATGACAGCAGGTGTGTACTTGGTGAGAAAAGTGTAAATCACTGTGTGTGCGTGGATGCCTGTAAATGCGAATTAGGTTTGTCTGGATCCCCATTAGCTGGTATCGAGGTGACAGCAAGTCTTCCTGCAGATACTGTAACTATAAAGCTTTAATGTGTGTGAGTGTGTATGTGCGGAGAAGTTTTTGGCCACTCACAAGCTCTTCGTCTTTCAGGGAGGTCCGTGTGGCCAGTGTGTGGGCGAGCCCAGCTTTTCTGGACTGTATCATAGACTAGAAAGCAGAAAGAAAAAAAAAGGAAAGGAGAAACACTGATAAATATTTACTGAGAAACAAAATACACAAGGTGAAAAGGTAAGAGGACAATTAATCAGTCAATACTGTGTCTAAAGTTGGGCTCTTTCAAGCACATTTGTTCTCCTTTTCTCTTCCCTTCATTATTCTCTCCTGAAGGACAAATGACGCATGTGTCAATGAATGTATTAAAATTATTAATGTTTCGAACACATTGTTTTGGTGCCATTTCACATAAATGCCCTTAGACTTTATATAATAAACAATATAACAATATTGAAATGATCTAAAGGAACTGAGATATGTATGTAAATTGCCTACATTTCCGAGAGTTGAATGAGAAAATCGCTACCACCCTCATACCTTTTACATAGAGTATGAAGCTACAGGCAGTTAGCTTAGCTAAGCACAAAGAAAGAATGCATAAACAGCTAGTTTTCATTTATCCCAATACATTTGGGATACATTTATACATTTATTATTAACACTTATTCTATTTGTTTAATGTGCAGAAAACCATTAAAAAAATGTCCATGTCGTCTTTTCATGAGCAGGTTTTCGGCCTTAACCTAGTGCTGAACAGTTAATCCAATCTCAATTACAATGTCATCCTGTGCGATCACATAACTGAGATTTTATCAAATAAATATGTGTGTATGAGCAGTTATGCTCTAGTTATCAGTCTTTCTGTTGAGGCAGCTGAGCATAATGGTCACATGACCTTTGCAGTATTGCTAATCTAGTGACTTTTCAGACCATTTAGAAACTTTTGTTCAAAAAGCGAATAAAAATATTGTGCAACCAGTATTTTTATATTGTTTATTATTTTGCAATTGCAACATTTTCCACAATAATCACATTGTGGCTTTTTCAGAAAAAAAATTCACTAGTTTGGACTGAACTTCTTTTAGACCCTCACTTTATCTAATAGCTACTGGCTGGCGCACCTGGATATTAGCTATTCTTTCTTTACATCACACCTGTATACTTCCACCATGTTTTTGTTATTCGTTGGAGTAACAATACTCTTCAACAGTATGTCTCTTCACTGACTGCAGCAGCAGCTTTTTAAAGCTGTGATTCACCTGAGCCATCTTGAAAAAGATGCATAGCGTTTGTGGTGGGTGAAGGGCTTATAATGTGCACCACTGACAAACTGCAGATCTGAGTTTAAGTCCAGAGTGCTTTGGAGGTTAAGTTTAGGGAAAATACTCTAGCTAGTATTTTATTAAATCTAAAACCCAACCTTAAAAACTGCAAAATCAGAAATTACTGTGAAAAAGAAAAAAGGATGTTGTAGATATCTGAGTAGACAAAAATACGTTGACTATGTGTAGTGATGTCGTAAGTAACAATACATTTGTGACATGTTATTTACGTTAATTGTGAATATACAGAATGATCATTAATAGAAAACATAATCAGGTTGCAATTGCGTTCCCAAAATTTTTGAGCATTTTTTTAGTGAATTGGAAGCACTCCAGCTCACTGAGAAATGTCACATATTTCTGCTCAGACTTTAGTTCCAGACTCAACATTGAGCTTTACCGCATACATTTTGACAGCTACAAGATCACGTAATGAGACATGATATCACCTGCTATCACAGCACTTTCCCTAATTAATGTTGGATAACAAAACAGTGGTGTATGCTGTTGTGATAAATGCACAGACAGGGTGCATTGCTCAGGAAGAATGTGTTAAACTCAAAACTCCCTTACTTGCTGTTCTATATTGAAATACTGGACACAAAAGTGCTGACCTCCCTGTTTTAACTGACTACAAATCTAGAAACCTGCTAATCAAAACCAAATATGTTCAGTGATGCCTATTTTTCCATGTAGGTGGGAATATTTGATCCTTAAAATGATAAGTACTATTATTTCTTTATGGATAGTATAGTTAGGTCATCCTAAATGTAGCCTAAATGTTTCCAAACCTCATTAGTGCTTTTACACTCAAACTATTAGTGGATGTTTGACCTTCATTCTGAAGCCTTCAGTTCAAATTAAAGGAGACAAGCTTCTTAGATAAATCATATCTAATCACAGCTCTAACCACTCAGGTGACAGAGTAGAGCAGCCAGAAGATGTACGTCCCATAAATATGTCAAAGTAAATGTGAGAGAGACACAATTTACCACAACATTTATCAATTTATCAACACGTCTACTTCAAGAGGCAGGTGTGTAATTTTAGAAAGTGGAGGTGTTGACTTGCTGAATCACAGCAAGCGAACATGTTAATTAAAGGACTTGTAGCTAAAGCCCCATTCAGAGGAAAAGCCTCTCGCTCTGTAAGCATCAATCAGCTGAGGGAAAGCTGAAAGCATTCACAAAGAAGAAATTGATTTTCCTTGTGTTTGTTAGAACATTTTGAAATACAAGCTAACACTAACTGGTATTTTCTATGAGTGTGTACATGAGTGTGTGCAAAGTTTCTGTAAAAGAATCTAAGAAAACTTCACAGAGAGCAAATCGAAATGCTTCGCTACAATCCTAAATACTGCAGTGTGTCAAACAAAGCCCATCAAACAAATTGTAAAACACAGCGTCTCTTTTACTCACCATAGCCTGAAAGGCAGATGAAGAGGGGGAGACAACATGTGCAAGGACATAAAATGAGAAGAAAGAAAGAAAGAAAGAAAGAAAGGGTTAGAGACAAACAAACTCTCTTTACTCAGACATCTTTCTAGGAGGATCAGTAGCTTTCATCATGAATTCAGGGATTCGATACTTGCAAACAATTTCTAAACACAACAGCAGAAGTTGTCTGTCATATATATCTTGTATTTAGCCTTGCACTAATAATTTTTTAAGAGTCAAAATAGCTTAATGCCACTCAGTTTGCTTACACTAACAGGCCATTGCAGCTGAAATCAATAAACAGAGGTGACTAAGCATTTTAATAAAAAAAAATGAAAATAATAATAATTGGTTTAGTTTGCTCTCTACATCTCTATGCATTTGAAATGTGATTATACACAGTGTTCAGCTAATTGAGAAAAGTGTTGGACATTAAATTAGGTTTTTATAGGATTATTCAAGGCTTAGCAAACAATATGTGTGCTTTTATGTTTGTTTGCACTGATTGTTTGTCTCCATTCTGCTCCACTTGTTAGTAGTGACATCATTTTTTAATTTGGTATATGCCTAAAATTAATCTGTTTACCATAACAAAGAGTGGAATAGTCGAGGTTCAGTGAAGGTCAGAATTAAAATGTTAAAACAGTTAAATATTGAGCAATGCATACTTACCAGTTCACTAACAAGGGGAATAGGCCTCCTTTTGCGCAGGTCTGGCATGCTGTCGATGCCAAACGGCGTGTTTGCCCTGTACACACACACACACACACACACACACACAAATAAATGACTAAATAAATATGGTACTGATGAATTTTTAAATAAAGAAAATCTAAGTACAAACACCAAATGAAAAATCACAGTTTCTTGTTTACACACACACACACACACACACACACACACACACACACACACACACACATACATAAACAAAAAAGTATTGATACTTTATATACTGACCCTGGCTTGGCCCATGGGTGCTTGCTGGGGTCACCATCTTGATCTCGGCTCTGAAATAAAATGTCAAAGGTTATGTGTTCAGTCATCTGAGGCTGACAGCCTTGCCTGGTTTCATGACACTGGAGCATGCACATAAACAAGCATGACACAAATGAGAAAGTAGGAAGAAAAAACAAGAGAAAAGCACTGGGACTGGGTTGGTTGAGTTCCAGGGTTGCATGCCAAAAAGGGCGTTTCAATCAGTTATATTGCCCCCATACGTATATGAGCATCACAAATCTCATTTCACCTTGTAAAAGAAGCACCTACCAAACAATGCATATTTCCAATAAACAACCACCAGTTTTTTTGTGTAACCGTGTGTTTTTTTAATCTGTTAGTTATTAAAGAAAGTGCCAAAGTTAAAATAAAAAATTACATGACATCAGTTATTCTTCAATATTGTATCCTAATCAATACTGAAGTATTGTGTATATGATTGTTAAATTTATAAAACAACAACGCTTTTATTAAGGAACAAATCCATTGAGCATGGTGTCCTATAACCTGAAGTTATTTATAAAAGGAAAATGAAATAAACAGAAACACAGACATGAGAAAAGAATATACAGAAGATTGTACACAATGCATTTTATTATGGTATGTTAATAATGTTATTGTGAAAGAAACCACATAAGAAGTAACCTGATCTCCATCTTGACTTCCATCTGTAAAAAACAATAGAAAATCAGTCACAGACTAGTTTGACTTATCATGCGAAATAACAAGACACACCCTGGATTATTAGTTTCAATTGAATACCTTGCCTACTGTTAAAAGCGGCACTGCAGCTGAGTTTTCAAATAGATGGGGTCTGAGGTCATAAATGTTTCATTAACATCTATAATTTATCATGTAAATGACTCCGGATATTTCCCTTTTCCTACCTCTTTAATGTCAGACACGCTTTCCAAGGAGATAATTAATGTTTTCTAATTCAGCAAATGGCTACTGCTGGAGCCTCAGAAAGGAGTAAGGGACTCATGAGTGGCAGGTCATGCATTACTCCCAAGGGGGTAGAAAAAATATAGTATCAGCCAAGACCATTTGGTACAGCTAATACTCAAGGGACCTGTATTGCAGGGGCTTATTTGTCGCCAATCAGTGAACATACTCAAAGAAGGACCCAGCAGTTATCCTTTTACCCATGTACACACTGCACTGCAACTGTGACTGATCAAAGAGTTCAGAAACAACGAGAGGCCTTGATGGCAGCAAATGGGATCAGGGTAGAGGGGAAAAATGTAATTTGAAAAGCCAATAATTTTCTGATCACAAGTAGTTAAATTTCCAATAATTTCCACATGAAAATCTACATGAAACTCATCACTTATAGTCAAATTATTATATTTATTATATTTAAATTATTATAAATATTTAAATACAAAAAGTACGGATCCTCTTGTACCCTGGGGGAAGTGTAAAGCCCGAAGACAGTGAATAAATTAGACGTAGACAAAAAAAAGTGTACAGTAAATGCATATCTATCTTAATCTGTGACTCAAAATGAATTGTTAGTATCCAGCTATCACTACCTGGTTCAAATTCATCCTGAGAGAAGGTAGACATGGTCATACTGGAGAGGTTGCGCCTGCTTTCCCTCTTCTCTCTCAGAATCTGCTGGAAACTCCTTAGGCACTTTAGCCTTCGTTCATCCATTTGGCTGATCTCCATGGGTTGCTCAACTGCATCTCCTTCAAGTTTGCCCTCTGGGGCCACAGTTACATCTGCAGGGGGATGCTGTGGGAGTTGCACCACAGTTTCTTCATGCTCCTTCAGCGCTGCAGTTTCGTCAACCGAGAGGGAGATCGACAAGGAGTCTGCAGTGGTGCGTTGCGACAGTGGGGCTTTAACCCTTGGATCTGCAGAACAATCTGCAGGATCCTCTAAAGGTTGTTTTGTAAGGCCATCAGGTGAAGGCAGTATTGCAATGCTACTCGGAATTGGGTCAGAGCAAACTGAAGGTTCTTCTGGGCATGAGGGGACCTTATCTGAATAAGGTGGTTTTTGGCAGGTTTCTTCAAACTCCAGTGTAAGGCTGCTGTTGGTTTCTTCAAGCATATGCTCCACAGAACAATGATTTGACTTGTCAAGAGAACTATTTTTGCTTAATTTCCCAGCAGCATTTCCACTATCAACCATATTAACACTTGGGGTTTTGTCAAATTGTGCCTCATAGCAAGACGTTTTTGAAGGCAACTCATCTGTAGGTACGTCAGAAGGCATTGGGATTTCAAAGTCTGTTTCCTCTCCAGGATATTGGGCTGCAGGGGCTTCAAGTTTGCGCAATGCTCCCCTCAAGGCAGAGCTAAAATCAAATACAGCTCGGCTTATTCGCTTGACATTGAAACCACCAGGTTGGACATTTGAACTGCCCGGGAAAGGGAGCTGGTTTTCTAAGCTTTGGTTACTGTCTCCAGCTTCTTGAACTAATGGTCTGTCCACATTAGTTACAGTAGTACATAAGGATGCCTCAGACCATGTCACTGCTGAAGACTTTTCATAGGCTAAATAGGTTTCCTGATAATGTTCACTTTCACAGTCTGTTGTAAAGCTCAGGTCATTTGATTTCCCATAGCTAATATCCTCCACATCTCTATCAGGCCCATCAACTGAGTGGTAACCAGAACTTTGTGGGTAAAAAAAATCAGTATCAGATGGAACATGACTTCCAGACTGAGTTGGAGACCTTCTCCTTTGTAACCTCCAGTCGTCCCTGCTAGAAGTGCTGGCAGGTGAGTTGTAATGTTTCCTAGAAAGAACAGAGAGATGTTCTGAGCTTCCAGTGGAGCACTGACCTGATGTACCATATTCCACACCACTGTAGTGATCCCAGCTACCCGCTCCTTCACAGCAAAGAGGGCTCGCACCTTCATGTTCCTTCATACATCTATCCCTGAGGTATGCAGTTTCCTTATCCCACACAGATTTCCCAGCAGCACTATGTGATGGACCAGCATTAGTCCAATGTTTCTCCCTGTCATCAGGCATTTTCTGCTTTATTCCATGACTAGATGATGGTCTCTCTAGGTCGGATTCAGATTTGGAGCTATGACCAGAAGACAAGGAGCTAGTGCTTAGATAGTCTTGGCCATCCTGCCTCTCGAGGCAGCCAAAACTGGGGTTTCTTGCTATAGCGCCTACTGGGATATCTGAGCTATGATCAGATGTATCCTCTGGTTCCTCCATATCCTGATGACCCACTGATTCAGCAATTGGTGACACAGCAGACTCTTCTGCCCCTGGTAGAAGTAATTCTCCATGGATGGTATGGTACTTTGAATCTGACTTTGACATTGCACTACCTAAAATGCCATAGGCACTAGCTGGCCTTCTGCGGGTGGACGGTCCATCTTTGCATCCCATTCCCGACCAGGTACCTCTGTTTACCCCAGAACCAGCCTTGTTGCTAGAACGAATGCCCTCAATCTCCAACAATACTGCGTCTACACAGGATGATACTTCCTCAACTGACCCTCGAACTGAGGTCAGGTAATCCCTGAGGTCAGAGATTTCCTCCTGGATCTTGTTGATCCCCCTCAGCTCTTTTAGAATGTGCTCAATTATGGCACTCGACTCCTCCTCTTTATCTTCATCCTCTTCTAGCAGTGTACCTGGGATACCGCTGTTGAAGTTGTAGTCCACACAGTCGCCAGTAGAATATGGTCTCCTCGGCCGAATACGGGGTGAAGCAAAATCACTTCTGGTTGATCCAGCAAATTTAGTACCATTCATGTCTGGGCCAATTGGACTATAGTGCGTGAGTGGTTGCATGTGCTCAGTAGTTGCCCGAATTCCACCTTCAAAGGAGATTCGTTTGACATTTGCTGGGGATCTGCAGCTTTTATGCTGCAAAGTGCACGGTATTCTTATACATCCCTCTCTATTCAACTCCACCTCTCCAACACATGGTGGCCCTGATGCTACTCCTTTACCATTTGAAACTTTTGGAGTGTAGGTTTCAGCCCTTGGGCTAACCTTTGGATATATGCTCCTGTGCTCCTTTCTGCTCTCCTGTGTTTCTCCCTCCTCCTCCTCAATACCTGCATAATAGAGGTGAGAATCTGGGACATGGTGGTCTGCAGACCCTTGCAACAGACGATGTATTTTACCCCGAATGACTAGTGCAACCCGGGGGTTTGGAGCCCTCTTTTTGGGTGGATGAACTTTTGCCTTTGTGCCTCCTTTAGGGGCAACACCTGCTCCATGTTGTCCATTGAAGCGATTCTTGGAGAACATATTCTCAAAAGAGCAGACTGTCCTTATCTAGTTCTCCACATTGTCCGTGGGAGTTAAAATCAAAAAGCTTCCAGTATCATAAAAAAAACAAAAAACAAAGCCAGTTGGATGCTTATTCTGCCCAACCACTCAGTGTCAGCGATCCATGACTAAAATACAAAGACAAAGATAAAATATTTCTAAACACTACAGACACTGCAGCATCCATGTCAATTGAAAACTGAGGAAAATAAGACATTTGAGGAATTCTTTATCTTTGTTAATACAGTTAAACCTTTTCACCACAATCAAATAATATAATGCATTAATGCGTAATACCAATATAAAGTGAATATATACAACAATATGGCAGCTTTTTTAAAAAATGGAACAAAGCTTGCTTTTTTGTGTAAACACATTTTCTCTCACCCAGCAAGCAAAAGTGATATAGCTTGTGTAGAATGTGATAATATGAACATACACATTTTGAAAATGATGTAATAATAAAAAACACTGACCATGTCAGAACAGAATGACCGTATCACAAATTAATTAGCAAAGTATATAAGAACAAATTAATACATTCTTAATGGTTCTATTGTTGTAAATGCTAAATGAAAGTAATATCCAGGTAATGACGATAGCACGCATCCTAAGATAGCAAGAAATGAGAGTACCTCATAATGACGCATGTTCCAGTTCATCTATAAGCAATTCAGCTCCCAGAACTATTATTGAAATGGTTCTTTTGAGGTTACATCAAAATTGCTAAGACTTTTGGACGCAGATGGCCCTTTTGTGCTGCAGTGCACCACTCTTCAATCACTACAATTGGACATCATCCAATTTGTGAAGATAGCTTTTAGATTATAAATTAGTTATCAGTAAATTAATTTCAGCAACAAATCCAATTATTTAAGTTGTGTGTAAGATTTAAATCATGTCAATATCTATTAAAATCAGAATTAAAGTTCTCCTATTATACCCCTTTTTGTGGTTTAAAAAGCAGGTCCCTGTCGTCCCCAGAATGGCTGTAAATTTTATGTAAACTGATCATTGCTTCTGTCCAGGCTGAGATTTTGTGCACTTTTTTACAAACTAGTGTAAACTAGTCAGTTTACAAGCTGCAACCTGTCAAGTGTTTCTCTGTTTAATACATTTTTCATGAAAACACTATGAGCACATGCTGGTCTTTGCTTTTTATTATCTTAATACTTATAATAAAGTATTAAGATAAAGAGACTAGGGTAATAATTTGAGAAAGGGGAAGCACTAGCTCTGCATGTGACTTGAAATAGGTTAATACATTTGGAGGTATTGAGCACACAGTCTACACTTTTATTTATCAGTTTAAAAAATGGTAGTTAAAATACATTTTATTAAAAAAGCAATGGTATGGATAAATCAAATTACTAAAAGGAAAGCGTCTGGAAAGGGTCTTCTGAAAAACACTAAAATAAGTTACCTGTGAAAAATGCTGTGTATCTGAAAAGTAATCATTAGCATTAAACTTTATCTACAGACTATTATGGTCTGAGCTATAAAGCTGCATCTCACAGAGAAAGTTAGCTCTGCTGGAGCTACACCTTAACTTACACAAGACCAACTTATACATACTGTATCATTTGTTTTATCTTTGCTGAGGTTACAAACAATAGGGAAATTACCATAATGAACACACACTATTTACAAATCAGTAAAAACTGTTTTGCCATACGTTCAATATAGGAATCCTAGCTTGCATCATTATCTCAGTGAGGGTATATACTATCACATTATTAAGACCAAGGGTATAATAGTTTTTCACTTCCACTAAATATGCTTTTATTTTGATAATATTTGACTGGCGACCAGTCCAGAGTGTACCCTGCCTCTTGTTTGGATGAAAGCTGGGAAAAGTCCCAGCAGGCCCAGGACCCCTACAGGGTTCAGAAAATGGATGGATGTGTTTGCATTAATTTTACAAACATTTCACTTACAGAATCTTTTTGTGGTCACAGGGCAATAGCTTTGACCCTTAAACTTTTTAGGACTGATTGCTTGTAACATCAATTACCAAGACAAAACTACTATCTGTAAATCATTTTTATCAATTTTATCAGAAGAACAAACTAAATGCAATAAAAAAAATTAAGCCACTGTACTTTGTTCTAGTAAAGTCATCATTTAAAGAGATTAAAGAAGCCTTTAACAGACTGTAGATACTCAGTATTAAGAAAGCTAGTGGAGGAGGGCATACATCTTCCAACTGTCTTACATAAGTTACTATGCTGTAGGAACATTTACACTCCAGTACAGGAGCTGCAGTTGTCGCTTATACAGTAATTTTTAATGTATGAATACATTTCTTAATAAGACTCTTACAAAGCAGCATGAATACAATGATATCATCCAAAGTTAAAACCAAGTGGCTAGTTCATGAAAGTTACATATATTTTAATTGTTTTAGTGCCATTTATATATTAAAAAAAAGTTGTTAGATAATAAACCCTTTCAATAAACATAAACACAAAAGCAGAAGTGAACTAAGAAGTCTCATTCACCAACTTGAAATTCTGTTATGTGTGCCAGTAACTGCAGAAGTCAAATTATGCTTTGTATGGAAGCAACTGGACTGGCTCAACTTCCAAATAACTTCATCTGGATGACTGAGAAAAAAAATTTACAATATCAGTTCACTTAACTTGGCTATAGTTTTGAAATTGCATTGGCTCAACATTCAAACTCTGCATGGCCAACAGCTGCTGAGGTTCATGCGTATAATAGTATTTACAGCTGCCCTTCACACCAGCTAAACAGAACCAAAAGGATTGCCCAGAATCAAAGCTGAAGAAAAACTGGTTAAAAACAATGACCATAACACAAACTTCAAGCGGAGGAAAAGGAGATGGGAAAGGGGAGGCAGGTTTGTTTGTGTAGTTGATTTTCTAGCTGTAAGTAAAACTACAAGAGACCAGGTTTTCTAGACAAACCCTACAATGCGTTGATGTGTTTTTGGGGCAGCCTGACTGGTTCTCATTGATGCCTGACTGTTTTTTCTTTTTCGTGGTGGAGAGCAGCTGGCTGATGGCAGGTTAGGATGCGTCATCCTGATCCAACCCTACTGATTAGTGCACTGCAGAGAGGACGGGATGAAGCTCTGGGCAGGTGCAGGGGTCTCTTAACCATGTCAAGACTCCAAGCCCTCTATAAATATGACACTTGCTTCGTTTCTCTGTGCAGCCCATTAATGCTGAACCCTCTTATTATCAAAACCTACAATTTGCATAACATTATAAAAGATAGCTCCTTTCTATTATTTATTTTTTTAATCTTGTTGCATCTCCTTGCCCTATGCTTTATTTATTTATTTTTTTTACTTATGTGTTCTTGTTGGCAATGATCCCTTACTTTCAGTCTCTGTCATTTCACATTGGATACGACCCAAAGGAGAAACTCATGCTCGAGCCAACGGGGGAGATTTTCTGAGTGTCTGCTTCAGTGCCAGCAAATGACAAGGATTACTTTGGAGATTTACCTCTTCCCTCATGGTGAATAATGCTACAGGATACATTCATGTCACAGCATTAAAAGTGAATGAATAGGATGTGTAATTCTTTTGACAACTTGGAAATGTTTATAACTTGATGTAAATGACTGTATGCAACATGACAGTGACTAAGGTCAATTACTTGTTATTTTCAAATGTGTTATATTATATATATACATATATTTCCCCACATATCTAGCTGTCATAAATTTTAACAAAACATTTACACAAAATACCTGTAGTCACAAAATTGCTTTATTGTCTAACAGCACCTTATTCGAATCTGAATGTGTTGTGAAACAGCACTTGAGTAACTCTTTACTTAAATTGGAAATATTGTTTCCTTACTCTGATGGCCAAGAAACATTCAGAGTTTATGATTTGAAACTTGTGCCAGTAAATTTAAGGCAATATAAAAAATTTAATGAAGAGAAAAGTTTGGAAGATGTTTTGGATTCAACCCCAAAGACCACTGGCCTTCTTCCTTCTGTCTGTCAGTTTCACTCAGTAACACATGTAGCTACTTCCAGGTTTTGAGTCTGCTTGTGTGTTTGGGCATATAATGTCAAGTTATGAGCAATGACACTGGTAAAGCAAAGTTACATGGACATGGCCTCAAAGTACTTGTTTTATTATACTAAAGCAGAACATCAAACTAAACATAAATGTTGCAGCAGTAATTTATTAGACTTGGCTACATTTTTTGCTATGATTTCACAAGTCTGCACTTTTAGATGTACTGTAAGGACACACATCAAACGCTGTGTGATCAGCTACTACACTGTGAATTCTCATTTGGGAATTGTGTTTAATATGTAATAAATATTTTTTAAATAACTTGATATTTTCAAGCTAATTTAACTTAAAAGTCCTAGTTATTATTGGCAGAACTTAGAAACGTTAGTCAATATGTCAATTTCAAACAAAGATTAACAGCTGGATGATGTAAAATCAGTACAAGGCAGAGGAGAACCTTAGAGATTGTCAATAAAAAATTAAAGTCTATGCTAAAAGCAAAGATAGATGAAATGTGTTTTCTTTGTTCAAGTAGAAATTAAATTAACCGAGCTTTGGAGAAGATGCAGAAGGGATTTTTTGCTACTTGCCAGTAAACAGCGTTTTAGAGAAGACTGTGACATTGATTGAGGTTCTGTTGACTTTAGGCAATAAAACTACTTGTTGCCAAACAAGTACATATACAGACTCAAATCAAACCTAATGAAAACTGCTATATGAGTCAGTACTGTTCTGTGAAAGAGACGTCATCTTCTCCAGATTATTCTTTTACCAACAAACCTATTGACTATAGTTTTGCTTTGACAGTGTCAAGTGTATTACTGATTTTCTTTATCTCACCTCCACTGACAGTCACTCTCGCCTTATGAGCCAGACAAGTGTTGAACAGTCAATTTATAAACCTGATTCCACTGTTCTGCCAGGAATCTGTCTGAGCTTATCAGTTCAGTCAAAGGCTTCTTGGTAAACAGCTTCTTTGCTTGATTGGTCCAAGAGCCTTTTAAAAGCTTCTCAGCATGTTTCCCATTCAGAGGTTCAATTATCTTGTCTAACCAAGAAAACAAATCTTTCAGAGAGCTCTTTCAATCAGAGAGCTCTATCAGCCAACGTAAGTTCTATATGTGTATAATACTCTATGTTTTACAGCAAACAATGAAACTACAGCTACACTTAAACAAGAGTTGCAACTCTAGTTAACTTGTGTAATGAAAACAATTATATTGACTAGGTAATGAAGGACACATATGCTGTGAGACATTTTATGAATGAAACCACAAGAAAGGCAGATAATCTCGACATGTTACTTAAATCATTATAAAAACTACATCATCAAAACAGCCTGCGAGATTATAAAACAGCACATCCTTCCACACACAATCAGCCAAAAAATGGCAACATCTTTTAACATCTCTACAGTGTATCAACAATCCTGTCTGCCAGACATAAGGGAAGCGTCATTTTTATGGTTACATTTAAAGCCACAGCAAGTGCAGGCAGGTTTTAGGCTTTTGTTGTGAAAGTGCAACTAACCTCCATATGTGTTTGTCATGGTTCAAGACTGCGACATCTCTTCCTGAACCAACATTGCCACTTAACGTGATCCAGGATGTAATTGTGTATGTATTTTTGAATGAACTTAATTACTAGGAGACAGTGCTGGTCACAGTCTTGGGAAGGTAGGTAGTTCATATTAGGAGTGTTGCTGAGCTATAGCCAGACAAATTTAGGTTTTATGAACTTTAGGCACTTTTTAACCTGTGGGTAAAGCTTGTGGACTTGTAAAATATTGTTACCTTACTCTGATGGCCAAGAAACTTGTAAAGCTTGTGATCTGCTGTTCTTTTCTCTGAGGCAGATGGCCGCCCACCTTGAGCCTGGTTCTGCTAGAGGTTTCTTCCTTTCTTAAAAAGGGAGTTTTTCCTCTCCACTGTTGCCTAGTGCTTGCTCAAGGGGGATTTGTTGGGTTTTTCTTATTATTTAGTTGTTTTGTAAGGTCTTAAACCATACATTGTAAAGTGCTTTGAGATGACTTTTGTTGTGATTTGGCACTATATAAATCAACTTGAATTGAATTGAATTAAATTGTTGGTGTAGTAAACTTCAAATTAGCCTTTTTCCCAAAATGTTGTCCTATGTTTGAATATTAGGGAAATATTTTTTTTTCCTTTAAAAAAATTGAATATTTTATATTCCCTGATAATGTGAGACAATAGACTGACATTCTGTCCAAGGTGTACCACACCTTTCACCCAATGACCACTTAGGTTGGATAATGCATGAAATTATACATAATTTCCCAAGTGACAGTATTTTTCTCTATTAAAATTCCTTTTTATGTTTTTTTCTTTAGCAACAATTATGTTTTTGCTGTTTTGCATACATCTAGCAACCATGTCCATGTTTAATGAAATGCCACTGACTGAAAGCGGCAGTTACAATGTATATCGGCTCTGGGGGTTTTTTCCACAGAGAATACTCACAAAAAAGGTGATTAGAAAAACAACCTCCTTGAATATGAGTGGCAGATATAAAATCAGTTTTTACTTTTCATATCAGAGGAGGCTAAAAACTACCATGTAGATGTGCTGGAAATGCCTCAGTACATAATTATAAAAATCTGCTATTTATCCAAAGGGACAAAAACACACTATCAAAAGTAGAGCAGTAGAGTATATATTGTAACTTCAGATCATTGTTCACAATTCTACAGGGAGGGACAATTTGTGTGTTGCACAGTAAAAAACACGTGCTCACAAGCATGAACAAGTGTGAACATATGTGTAATGAGCATGCTGCAAAGAGTGCCTGACAGAAAATAAATACTACTATTAGGAGGGAGCTTGAATCCAGAAGAAAAGAATGACAGCTGGAAGAATAGTGGGCAGCTGGCTGAGAAAGAGAGATGGTTAGAAAGAGAAAGGCCTAAGAAAGAAAAGCGTGACAACAGCTGTTTGAAAAGCCGACAAAATAGAGCACAGTGACGAGGGTAATTTTGGAAAGTAAACATATGGAGCGAATAGTGGCGGAATATAATGGCAATAACAATTGCTTTGCAAGTGTTTTGCAAGTGGAATTGTGCATGATTTGATGTAGAATTACTTTCTATCTCCTCCAGAGTGACTTGAAATCAAGGGAAAAACGAGAAAAGCTCCAATTTCCAGATCATAAATTCTTCTAGAATCATGTTAACCAGCTGATGCTGCATGTATATTATGCTCAAGTCAGAATCACTCAGAATGATGTTTAATTTGGTTAAAGTACAAGAGAAAGATTGCAAATAAGTACTTATTTAATCGTACATTTTACTTAACTTTAACAAAAAACCCATTTTATCTTATTTGGACCTAACCCAGGCAAAGAAAATGTAAGCATTTACAATGTGATGTGATTCTGGAAAGCTACTTCAACACGACATGTTTATCAGTGCATATGGCATCGTTCAGAATTCTAAAACTAGTTATCCACAGTTATTTGATCCACAACTTCAAACTTCAAGGTTCCTAGTGTTTCAGAAACCTACGTCCAGATGATAAAATGTACCTCTTTACGTATTGATCCTTTTTTTCCCTTTTGGGTTGTCCCATGGGGATCACCACAGTTGATCATGATGTGCATATTTTTTTGGAGGTTGTTATGCTTGCAGCCACAGAATTCCCAAATGTCAATGTCTACAAAACCTCAGCCACTGACCCTATAGTCAATGGGCAACTAGTCTTGCCAAATGCACCAAAACCGCCCCCTACCTACCTACCTACCTACCTACCTACCTACCTACCTACCTATCTATCTATCTATCTATCTATCTATCTATCTATCTATCTATCTATCTATCTATCTATCTATCTATCTATCTATCTATCTATCTATCTATCTATCTATCCATCCCCGTGGAGACTGAAAACATAACCCAAACTACTTGGGTAAAGTTGGGAGGAAGCAGTATCATAGTGAAAACAAAGCAACAGTAATTCTCTTAAGGAAAAGTGATTTTCTGGTCCAAACACTTCTGCTGACCTTCCATCTCACAGTATTTTAGGTACTAGAACAAAGTGGCACTACTTCTACCTTTGGTTCTGAGAGATACATTAAGAAATGACCAATTCTGCTGCTTGTGTCAGGGAGGTTGCATCATCTCACACTTGGGACATGGGACTGCATTTTATCCATTATCTTAATCAAAACGCCGATCAAAGTTGATTAAAGCAAAACACACCATTATTTCTGAGCAGAATCCAGTATGAACACACATGTGTGCACCCATTACCTACACACCCACCCAGAGGATTGAGTCATGGCTGAGTGGGACACTGCTCCTGCTGTCACTTTCATTAGACTAATTCTCTTGCACACTCTAATTGATTTATCATCGCTACTCCACCTCCGTCCAATTCCATCAGTCATTTTTCAAACACACACACTGCAGACTGCATGCTTACACACACACACACACTCAATATATCATGTGCAGACAGACATAAGTGGCCCTCTTTCCATTAATCTCTCACACAAACTGTAAATACACTTAGACACAGACCAATGCCAGGCTACAGGGAGGCAGAGTAAAGTCAGTTTCCAGCCACAAATTGTGGCTTTAAGTAATAAAAGCACCCTAGCAAGGTGTGTCACAGACATTCAACAGCTAACATGCGTCTGGGAAGCAAAGGTGTAATCACTTTTCTAAGCAAATTGAATAAGCCAGGCCTGTTCCTCTCAGTCCCTTCTTCATGTTTCCATTGGTGAGCGTCTGTTCCATGAGCCATTGCTGGCTACCCGCCATGGGTAACCCAATGCAGATGACAATGGCGCAGTCTCCTGAGGGTAATTGATTTAGCTTTCTCTCAGCCATTTCAGAGATGCCAAACAATGATGCCACTTGTTATTCCTGCCGATCCAAGAACAACCTCTGGTCTGAGCAGAAAGCATAGTGCTTTCTATGCTGGCTACGATAAACTGATTGTAGCATGCTGCCTGGTGCTTTAGCTTCTAAGATTATGATAGTATGTTTGGGTTTTTGTCTTATGGTTATTACCAGACATTAAATCAGTTTGTGGCTTTATGCTCTGAGCCACGTGCACACTCGGCTAGCCTACAAAGTGATTCTAGTGTGCATGTACACAGAAGAGTAAGGAAGGCTGCTTGAATATCCACCAAGTGAGCAACTTTCACAGGCGTGAATGGGACATATTGTAAACTGCTCTCCAGTTCTCCTTAAGAAATCCATGAATTGTCCAAAAGTGTGTCACTGTTTTCGGAGAAAGATCAAGAAGGCAGTGGGATACAGCTAGTAAGAGGCTGCGAGAGCAGGCTTTTTGCCTTGACTTAAAATATGGCCATTTAAAATTGCTAGGAACAGGGATATCATGAAAAGCACAGCTTATTTATAAATGTCCCCTGTTGAGCGATTGACCTTTAGTGGCACTATGGATCAATGCTTTCATGAAAAGGTTCAGGTTTTGTTTGTACACGTATCTTGTGCTCTACTAGCATGCTCACAGGCATGCATATACATTACATGCACATGGTCACTGGAGTGACGTAAACAGACGAACAATTCATTATGGTTATTATGGTTCCAAAAATAAACAGATGGCGGCAGTAATGTGGAAAGAAGCATGCTAGCTAATGTAAAGAAAAACATGTGGGAATTAATTAAATAAAAAATGCATAAGAAACAGGTGTTAGGCCTCCAGCACATTTTCAGGATATTAAAATAATTAAGCAGGTTTTCATTTTGCTGTTTGTTTACAGGAAACCTCCATGTGGCACATTTAAGTATGACGACTGACGATCAACTGAGAGCTATTAAATGTTGTACAAATAAATTAAATGTGAAACTCCAAACAGAATTAGGTGTGATTGCTGTAACGTCACATCAAAAACCTTTCCCACATTTATTTTATTATTACATTGCTTGTATTCAACTAGAACAGTACTTAACTGCATGTCTATTTGAGACACTGCATATTTCACACACCGTTTCATGTCATGGAAGACGTGAAGATGAGATGTTGTACTGACCGTTGCCTGGATACTACAGACGATCTAAGTACCATCTGTAATATTTCCATCAAACCACACCTCTGATATAAAGGTGGTCTAATACTGCCATTCCCCATCCACTCCTGCCTCATTCTTATACTCGTTGTCTGTGTCCCTGCAGGATAGAGAGCCATCCCTTCGTCCCTCAACTCATTTTAAGTTAAGGTAGAGCTGCACACCATGACCTTTGTTGTCTCTATTCCCTTTGCTGCATCTACCTCAAGGTCTCCAAGTCATCCATCACTTGTCATATCTGGACTGATCTAAACATATCTTCTGGAAACACACACGTGCGTGTTTAAATTCTATTGGGCTTTTGAAGCTGACTGAAACATTATAGTAACGCCTATGTTTGCAAAAGATCACTGTTTTTTGTGGGCTGGGAGTATAATTATTGTCAGGAGAGTGGCAGGTAAGTATACAGGTGGGTAAACTGCAGAGACAGTAACTAACAGAGTAAGAGAAACACAGGCTTAAGGTGTAGAAGCTTCACTAAGGTGACCGAACAACCAAACAAGGTAACCAAGGTTAGACACCTAGTACCCTCGACTGAAGCAAAATAACAAACTGGGAAACAAATGCCTGGACTAGTTAACTTAACTAGAGTAAACAAACAATCAAGGAAATGAAGCCTTGATGCTAGTCAAATGTTCAAGCATTAACTCTCTCCAATAACAAAAGCTCCTGGCAAAGATTGCAACAGCCAGATAGGTGAACCTGTGGTCAGTAGGCAAGGCAGAGACATAAACAAAGGCCAAGACCTCGACATTACCTGTCTCTGGATCGTACCTCTGGTTCCTTTATTTGTCTCAAAAAATCAACAGCAGGAATCTGCAACTAAGAGTTTCCTCTTTCTGCTGTCATACGTATATGGCAATCCAGCTGTAGTTGTTGAAGAAAAGTCACAGTGACAAACACAAAACTAACACAAACCTAAATTTGTAAAGTTTTTCTAGCCCTCCACTGCACACTGCAGCAATCCACGACAAATATCTCACTATGTATGAAAACCTGCTCAGTTGCCACTTCAAAATGTAAAACCTGAACTAAGGTCCAAACTTAACTCCTCACCCTGGAAAGTGATTTCTTGTTTTTACCTGTCAAATCAATCTACCAACCCTAAATCAGAACCTTAAAGAAGTGAAGGAAAATAATTCCCTGACATATTTCACTTCCATATGTCTAAAAGTTTCCCACAAGACGAGTGGTACAACACAGACATGCACAAACTGTTCCTGAAGGGGCTCTAAACTCATTTGCACATATAAATGTCAGTGTGTCTACTGGATGAATGCCTGTGCAGGTTAAACAAAGCTACCTCTGCAGCTGTCAGCCTGCTCTACTATTCACACTTTGCATTGACAGCATTCACATCATTGTGGCCTTTAACCACATCAGCCTCCCCCTCAAGCATGAACGCAGACAATTAGTGAGGTCAGAGTTGATATGCAAACTGGGGATAATTTTCATCATCTGTCAGTCAAAGAACGAAATGTAAAAAGGTAAAGACCCAGACAGTTTCAGCAGCTATTTTGTTTTTAGATGCTATGTGAATCTAAATAAGATGGTTTCAAATAATAAACCCTGATACTATCACACAGTACTTCCTATACTTGCTGCCATCACTGTCTGATTTAGCACAACAGCGATCAATCTATAAACATTTGCTAAAAATGTTCTATCTGCCCATTCCCAAATACAATGCAATTCAGTGTATTTACATGGTGCCAAATCACAACAAGAGTAGTTTCAAGTCACTTCACAATGTAACATTTAGGACCTTAGCACTAGAAGACAGTGGGACGGAAAACCTTCCTTTAATGGAAGAAACCTTCTGCAGAACCAGGCTGAGGGTGGGCGGCCATGTGCCTCGACCGGTTGGCTGTACAGGTAAGGAAAAGGAAAGAACTGATGCCCACAGAAACTCTAATATCAGCACACTATAGGAAAGCATACAGCATAGAATGCCAAATGTCTAATATATGCACAATTTTTTTTAAGGAAAGATTAATATACAGGTACACAATGTTAAGATCCATAGCTAATTTGTGCACTGGTTAAAAACAGCATGACTGTATAAGATATATACAACATTGTTGACAACAACAACATTACTTGACATTGTTTTGGATTTCTTTTTGTGCTCCTGTTTCAATCAAACTAAAGGCACAAATACAGCTATATGACAGCTTGATCAATGTTCATTTTACAGACTTCATTAAAAAGACCTTTCTTTCATTCTTTATTATGAATAAAGAATAAGCATGCATTAGTAAATTGCAGAGCTAGACCAATAAATCATACACTTTTGCTAATATGAACTTATTACTGTCAGTATTAGTATTGGTGTACATGTTGACCAATAGGAAAAAACTGCAGTGCAAACCCTTTCTAAGCTTTTCTAAGCCTGATGGAGGCTACACTATAGGGGCATTTTGTCGCCATGCCATTCTGTATAAAATGTACAAACTTGGCATGAGGGGTTATTGAAGACTTTCTTCTATCCTGATATGAGAGGTACTGATATTGCCACATCAGTCCCACCTCGCCATCTACGTAGGTACAAGGTGAAAAGTAGCTTGAGTGGGGGGGTTGATAACAATTCTACATTCATTTCTGAGACCAGCCACATGGATTGCTGCTCCGGTGAACCACTCCCAGATACGTCGGAGGAGAAATTGCATTTACAGCATTATTCACACCCAAGCTGAGTTGCGATGCACACATTCATGCAAACACAGAGGCTTGAGTTCTTCCTGTTTCTCTTCCAATGTACACCTTCACAAAAACATGTTGCCCATAGGAACCTGAATACGTGACCGCAATCGTTAATGATTATGTTTGCAATGTACAGCAACTTGTTGCAAATAAAAGCAGCAAAAGATAGTTTTGGAAATGATGTGCAGTGTATTTTTCACGTTTTTATGGTGGATGTAACATTAAACATCACGTCTCTAATACCAGGATCTGGACAGCCATGTAAAAAAAATCACTGGGATAGCATAATGGCAAATATAACATAGCAACATTATACTGGAATTAGAATCAAGTCAAGTCAACAAATGCAATTTGTTCTTCTTCTCAACTAAATGTTATCTTGATTAAATATTGCATGTTGTGTAAACTTAATGTAAAAATCTGTAAAAGCTGATTTAGATTAATTTAACAGGTTAGGTATTTGTTTGAACATAAAAATGTGTCAGCCTAATTACAACAGTCTTGTGTGATTGGGAGTCTTGTTTTATTTACTCAGCATGGCCACCCACTGAACTGTTTAAATAAGAGTTATCTTTTCAAACTGGTTAGCTGAACTGTAGTTCCACAGCTGACATGGTGAATGGCTCCTGATGAAAACCAAAATGTACCAAGGTCAGTATTTAATAATCATGTTAAGCTTGTGACAAATTCAACACCAACCTTTATAATGGTTTGCATGACCTAATGAACCTATGCATTCAAAATTCACAGCAACTTTCCACCACGACAGTTTTTTAAAAACTATTAAAAAGAGCACTATTAGGTCGAACAATGCATGCTGGGAAGTTACGAGTTAAGGTAACTAAGAAATGTATTCATTCAATTCAATTTTAAGTTAAAAGAAAGAACAACTAACGTCTCTAGATTCTGACAATAATAACTAGAAAAACTTGAATTAGCTTAAAGATATATGTATGAGTTAATTAAAAAATATTAGCTGATTCCACAAAATTCCTAAATGAGAATTTACAGTGCAGCTACAGTGGAAAACAATGCAATACATGTGTATAATCACTGAACTACATCAATAAAAGGAAGATAGGAGTGTATTTAGATCTAAGAGGGTTATATCGCTAACCTGACTCTTTGTCAGTTGTAATCCATCTGACTGGATCTAATTAAATCAAGTGAGATGTGAAACCTGTCACCTAAAACACAGCAACAGACTGAAAAAGCTCTCTTCATACATTGTTCATCCTCTGTGTCTCTTGTGGACATGAACTTTCATGTCAAGTCATTATTCGGTCTCTGCTTTACTTATTATGCTTACTTTAGTTTAGCATAGCAAAGGTAGAGGAAGAGGGGCTTAATTAACTCCTGCAAAATTCATTTATCACAAAGATTAAAAAGGGATGGTGAAACATTTCTAAATTAGAAATTTAATCATTCATATTAAATAAATTATTGTCATCTCAAAACTTACTGAAGGTCCTGGCTCACATGTTGAGAAGTGATGTAATGATGCTAATTAATTATTTTTTCCAGGCAGATGTTTGCAGCATGGAGCTTGTGGAGACGCCCAGGAGCTGTGAAAACTTTGACATGCTCACACCCTCCACACAACGCGACTGGGGATCACGACGAGTGGACTAACACACTGAGCTGTTTTTGGGAGGACGATTACGGTTGGAGAATAAAATACTTTTTTCTGCTTAAAATAAGGTTTGCAAGCTCACTGCCAATCCAGATTGGCAGGGGCAGGGAACAAGAGGCAGACATACTGAATATTATGCACAAAAATACTGAGTCAGTCCATGGACTAAAGTGATAACTCAAGGGGATGAGGGAGGGAACAGTGCACTATACAATGACTTTGATTTCTTTATCAACAGCACTGGTTAAAAATAGAGTTTCTGACATGACAGTGCAATGTGGGAAAAGAGAGAAAATGTGTTTCTTTTTCAGCACTTACTTCAACACTTTAGATCACACATTCACATCTTATTCTATAAAGACAGGGTGAAGGTAGGAAAGATCAACAAGGATCATCATGGGATGGTAAGATCCCAGAAAAGCATTATGTACATTTGGTGCTTAAAGAATATTTCACAGGTATTCTCTTTTTTTTTACTTGGCCGACTAGAGATCCCTCAAATGTCTTAATATTTAGCAAAATTAATTTAACTTACAGTGTATTATAAAGAGAGCTTTGTCATGCACTTTCTGGTTGCACCTTAAGTGAAAACTGAGAACCTACCTCACACAGAAGGTGACCAGCCGAGGTGGTCAAACAAGAATCAGAGCAAAGTTTGGCATCACAATCCAAGCATCCATCAACAGAGCATCTACAATCCCCAGTGAACATACACAGATTGACTGCACCACTTTACATCATGTTCAGAGACACGCAAGACAAAAAGGCTTTGAAGATACAAGATGGGAAAGCTAACTGGACCCCTCGTAGTGCGATCCACTCAGTACCACAGTAAATCAGTGAGGGTACTAGAGAAGCAAACATGACTCAAAAAAGCAAGAACATTTTCCAGGGTTCCCTTTTTGCTTTTATCATGACAAGTGTGTCAATCAAAGCACTCTCTGTCACTTTCTCTGTATCTCCTGTACTCCTCTTCTCTCTCTCTTGATCACAGCGCTCACACTCAGTCGCTTCCCAGCGGTCTATTTCACCTTCCATCTCAGCCTGTACACACAGCACTGTCTCCTCCTCCCTCACTCTGTTTCTCTCTGTCTCTCTCTCTCTCTCTTTTCACCTAGCTTTCTTTCTGCCTCTCCCCGTTTCTCATCCTTGCATCTCCTGAGTGATCTTCATCCTTCCAGGCTTTTCCTTTCCTTTTCCACTGATCGCAGCTTGTTGCACAGCCAACAGACGTGCAACATCTTCTGCGCTCAGTCTCTTCTCTCTCTTTCTGTCTTTCTCTCTCTCTTTCTCACCCACCTCTGCCATTAGTTTTCTCACATTATTTTACATTTCACTCCTGCATTCAGCTACACATATGCTTTTCAGCTACAGCACAGTATGCACATAACTCTCAGTACCTTTTTCAAATGCAAGCCTTTTTTTTAAATTAATGAGTGATGTTTCCAGTACTCAACGAAAACAGTAAAAAATAAATTAATGTTATATCCTGATTAAAATAATTTATCTGACCAACAGTCCAACCAGGGCCAAGACTACAACCCTGCCTGTATTCCAACCAAAAATGGAATCAAGACACACTTACTGTGTACCATCACACTGAATTTGAAATAAAACACTGTTCAATGGAAGCCTCAACATGAGTTCCAAAGAGGTGTCATGCAAGTAAAGGAGAACATCACTGGGTAAAAAAACAGAATAAACCCATCAGAGAGAAAGAAAAAACATTGGCAAATACAACAGTTTGGAACATTCGTAAAAGGAAGGATTAACTGGCAGCTCAGCAACAGCAAAACTAACATGAATGATCGCAGAATTCTGTGCATTGAAAAGAAGAACCCTTTCAAAGCATCTAGTCAAGTCAAAAACACCCTCAGGTGTTAGGAGGTAGGTGTATCATTGTCCAAGACTACAGTCAACAATCAACAGTCTTTATGAATGTAAATACAGATGCTTCACAACAAGGTGCAAATCATTGCTAACAATCAAGAACAGAAAGCACACAATAGCTAAAAAAGACTAAAATCATGATTAACTTGTACCAGAATGATGGGAAGAGAAAACTATTAAAAAAAAATAACATTATCTGTCAAACATGGTGGAGGCAGTGTTATGGCACGGGCTTTTATGGCTGCCAGCGTCACCGGTATTTGTTGATATGATTTGTTGAGGTGTAGGGTCTGTACTCTCTCTCACACTCAGTCAAATGCTATGAAACAGGTAGAAAGTAGCTTCATCCACATGGATAATGAGGCAAAACATAGAGCAAAAGCTACCGAAAGGCTTTTCAAGGCAAAGAAATACAATATTCTTCACCGACTTCTCAAGCAAGCCCTGATCAGTTACTGAAGACAAAACTGAAGGCAGAAATACCCACAAACAGGAAGCAGGTGAAAGCAGCTACAGTAAAGGTCTGGCAAACCAAGGAAATTTCTGATTAACTGAACTCATCTGATCCAGGTAATCAGCAGTAGGTAGGGGCAGAGATAGTTGGAAATGAAGCAGGGCAGTTGCCCTTGAGCTCCACGGTTGTCCACTCCTCCTACAGAGTGCCAAGCTACTGCTCATTAATATTAATCTCGTTTATAACTTGATGCATTGAAGTTGTTTGTTGCGTTGAAGTGCTCTCAGCAGCCAGTGTCTGTACTCAGGCGTAGATCATTTGTGAGGTAAGAAGCTACAGTTCAGCTAGTCACAAAATCAGAGCAGACTGTTTTGTTAAACACTAGATAGTTTTTGCTTAGTGACCTTCAACATCTGCAACAATTAGCTTGTAAGAAGATCACAACTGTTGTATCAATGTCTCAGACATTTATTTATGATTTAAGTGACCTGATCAGACACCCAGAATGGTAGTATAGTTACTGCGGTGTAGATGTCTTCTTTGACACATGAAGGCTCACTGTTTGTTTTGTCCAAGACCGAAGCGCAAACACATTAGAGAAATTGGATGGAGATGTGACTTATGCCTTATTAAAAGGCTATCAGCACAATTGAGCATAAGAGCTACAACCAATGGCTACAGGCTTTGGCCCATGACAAGGCAATTAGCCTCAAAGACAAACCTCTTTGTACTGTTACTGAAATGATGCTGCTGTCAAGAGTCACTGGAAGAAAAGATTAAACACATTATACAAAAGAAAGCAGATTTAACTTCTACCAGTAGCATAACTGCTTTATGTTGATAAATATGACCATATATCCCATACTAATTAACTAATATTATAATTATAATACATATAATTGAAGGGCTGTCAAGTTAATGGTCACAAAAACCATAAAGAGGCAGAATCTCACACATTTACAAACACTTACGATTTCACAAAGGAAAATGTTGTTTGTTCAAATGTAGGGTGGAAAATGATTATTGAGGAAGAGGAGATAAAATTACAGCCCTTATTTCTGTTGTCATTCAACCTTTACTTAAGCAATGTTTGGAAATTGTTCTATACTGTTAATTCCCTGGCAGGCTTTTATTGTAAGTTCTGGAAAGAGTGCAACAGTATAATATGTCCTGCAATGTTGAGAGTCAGAAATGTGGTTTATGTTTTTTTCTGTATCTCTCTGCTTTCCAAGCAATGCTAACACCAAGCACGCCAACAAGCATAACAATGTCTCAGTAAGTGTTTCTCTTGGCTTTATGAGCCTACACTGGTATCAAAACACACGTGCACACTCTTTACATTTCTCCTTTTTTTCAACTTTTAAACACCTACCAGAAGTGCGATTGTTTTGAATTAATTTGCTTATATGTTTTGAGTCTTAGAGATGGGGGTGACCTCATACCTGGTCATCTGAATCACAGACTACCTCAAGGGGGGGCCACAGTATGTCAGGCTGGAGGACTGCACATCTGGGACTGTGGTCAGTGGCACAGCGGCACCACAGGGGGCCGTGCTATCTCCTGCTCTATTTACCCTGTACACTTCATGCAGCTGGACAGACAAGACAAGACTAAGGAGATACTGGTGGACGTCCGGAGACCCAGGCCCTACCAAGCTCCCCTGAGGGGAACAATGTGGAGGTGGACAGGAACTGCACTTAAACAGCAAACACAGATGTCTGAAAGGGCAGAGCAGATTCTACTTCCTGAGGAGGCTGGGGTCCTGTAAGATTTATTTTTTTCCAGTAGAAACTTTACATGGCTTATCTTAATGTCTGAATGTTTACTAAATCAAATTATTTTGTGGACATCCATCCATTTTCTGAACTGCTTTTCTGACCCAAAGGGGTCACGGGCGTGCCAAAGCCTATCCCAGCTATCATACGGGCGAGACCCTGGACAGGTCACCAGGTGTTATATCATACTCTCATTTTGTGGACAGCTAAGAGGAACCATGTTACTAAAGTTCATTATGAGTTGCAGCTTTTCTACAGTGTTACAGTCCGGATAATATAGACACAAGATATATTTAACCAATCCCAAACTAAACAAAAAATTAAATATAATAGCTTTTACTGCTAAGGTCATTATAACAATCAAATACAGCAGAACACGTGCTGCCCTCTCCATGTCTCAGGTCTTTCATGATAATGAAACTACATTTGGAGAATCTCTAGAGTGCCGTCATCTCATATCCACAAAGCTGGCTGTTAGCTTTCATTCATCGCCTGCACTGTATGTGAACTGCACAATTTAACAGCCACTTTCATATATTGAATAGACAAATGGCATTTTTTCAAGTAGAAAAGAAACTGATGGTTATCTGCTACAGCAGCTGGCACAGCAGACAAACATGACATCCTGCTGGTGACTGGAATTAATTCCACCCCTGGAGCATTTAAGATGTGATATAAACAATTTCATCATAGATAAGAAAACTGTCCTTCTCGTTCTGCGACTCGTCTTCACTTGTAACTGTTGTTATTCTTCCCCCCTCTGCTGGTTGCATCCTGATATTCTTAAAAACCATCAAATAGCCAGCTCAGAGATGACAGGGTATAAAGTATACAGTATGTGTGACCGTTTCACTGCCTGTTTTAAAGCTGGGTTCAGTCGCTATGGTAAACACTAGGCAGACATTCAGTGCTCTGGGGAAACAGGTTTAACAATGACGCTCTGGAGGACATACATGAGGAATCTCTCTCTCTCTCTCACACACACACACACACACACACACAAAGACCTGATTTCCATGGTGACTTTCAGCCAATGTCATGCAGCAATGTTTAAGCTCCGATTCCTCACAGGGGAAGTGTTGTTAATATGCTGAACTGAAAGATATGTGCCAATCCTGCCCTCCATCTATCTGTCTGTCTGTCCATTTATTATTTTTCACCAATTCCATTTATGTTTTTTTATTTATCTCTAATTTCTCATTCCTCCTGCTCTCATTTCCTACTGCCAAGATTTCAGTACGGAATAGAAAGTAAAAAGTAGGGAACCTGCTTGGATTGAGTAAAATTTTGATTGGCTAGAAATGAAGTAAAAGAAAATTAAGTTAATGTTCCCTCATACAGTTTTGGTGAAGGTTTTAGGATTTTATGTAAAATTAGCATTTTAATGAATGTAATTTGTCTCCAACTGAGACACAAAAGCAGTTATTAACCAGAAATATATGAAAAATAAAATTCAAGCCAATATTTTGGTGCTTTTTCCTCATACCCTCCAGAGACGACAAACATAAATTACAAATATTACTATTATTTGTGAGCATTTGTTATTTGTTAAATGTCGAGTTCATTTCTAAATTATGAAAAAAACTAAGAAATGCATCTGTCAGCCGCTGTGGATTTATTTAAAATTTAAGCTATTTACAATGAAACAACAGGGAAAGACTGTAGGAACCAACCAGCAAGTGAATGACTACAAGGATTAGCGGCGAGGTACCACAGTGAACCAATGGATGATCATGACCTTGACCAGGAATGAAAAAAGGAAATAAATCATTTTATACACAGAAGCCATACAAGAGAATTTTCAAACTAGCTCAATACCTAACGTAGAGACCTGATATTATCCAGTTTGAATATTCGCTTACTTATTTTCTTGACAGAAAGAAAGACAGAAAAACTCCTCTCCAGTATTATTATTGTTGATCTTTTGTATTTCAACACTTCACATTTGAGTGATTGAGATAACAATGTCTTCAGCAACAGCGGCCTTGGTAGCGCTGAAAGCAGTGAAGCTGTAAGATTTGTTGGGCTGTTGTGTGTGTACGAATCACTGGAAACGCAATCACAGAATATTCATGAACTTCTTAATAAACCATCTGTATAATATGATGGCAAGAAGCTTGGTTTGTGACAGCAACAGAACCAAATGGACCAGATGCAGTTTCAAAACAATTTAAAAAATTACATGAAATTACATATTTGGCATTTTGAGCAATACAGTCTATCAGTAATTACTTTGAGTTTTCTGTTTTCTATTTTTTTATTTCCTCACCATTTATCTTTCTTATGCAACTTCATGCAAACCCCGGAACAGGTTCGGAGGCGGTTCGCTTCCTCCATTTCCAATTATCTCTGCATGTCCCTCCGTTGATAATGAGTTATCACTCTGCTCCACCCGTTCCATCGGCTCTATTTTTATTTTTATTTTCACTGTTTCCCTTGATCTCACTCAATTTCATCGCTCTTTGTTCCTCTTTCTTTCGTGCACATGATGCATAAACAAAGTCTCTGACGTCAAGCTGAATTCAGTGCTGTTGTTCTTTAAACACGTCGACCAGGCAGGCAAAAAGAGAGGATTCACAAATAGTAAATAAGTGAAGGAGACATTAAGGAAAGAAGTGTGTGTTTGTGTGGCTAAGGCTGTCACCAAGCAAGGCCTTTCACAACTCAAAAGGTGCAGAGTCAAAATTCAACATCTTAATTTCACTCTGTGGAAGTCTAGATATTTAAAAATCACGTGATTATTTTTACATTATTTAAAGGATCCAAACCATGGAACGCGCTGCTTGGTAAACCTGACCAGACGTCACATGGACACAGTGCCAGAGTATGTGTAGGTCTATATATTTTTGTGGAGAAGAAGCTTCTGGATTAGCTTCTGGATTTGAAGTTGAAACTGCATCTGTATTGTGACTGTACCAACCCCAAGGAGTTGTGGATCTCCACCTGCTCTTCACCTCTTCTCCTTTCTACTACTCATCTTTTCATCTCCCTCCCCACAATCCTCCCCGGCTGCTCCTCCCAACATTCGTTTTGATGTCATCCTGATCTCATAGCTTTCTTTAGCTGTGTGCAAATATTAAAAGTCCCACAAAAAATAAATAAATAAAATAAGCTGTTTGTCAGTGCCTTCCAGAGTGACTGATATGATGACTCTTTCAACCTCATATGTCAGTGCCCAAAAATGTTGGGACAGAACACAATGACTTGCTAATTTTTTATAGCCTATATTTGATTAAAAAGTGCACAAGAAGTGCATTTTTTTCTTGGTTATGGCGTTACATTTACTCCCTGCCAGCTAGCATCTTACACTCTGCTGTTTGTGCTGGATTGTCTCAGGTGCGTCTTTACACAGCCTGCACCTGGAGTCCTGCCTGGTGTAGTAGACTTGTATTGATCTTGTACTCAGAGCTTGTACCTGTACTGCCGTGATTAGTGTTTCTATGCTTTCAGTCAAGCCACCGTGGTACATACTGTGCAGGAGTTTGTACTTCCATGATGGTTTCTATTCTTCCTCCTCCTGTTGAGGCTTCTGCTGCCTGAGGTACTCACTAAGTACACGGAAATTTGGAGCAATCTCCTAGTGGCTCACTAGTCCTTGGCCTCCTTGTTTTCGCTTAGTATGTAGTCTCAGGGTTCTAAATCAGAAACTCTCCATGCATTATAATGAGCTTTCTTGTGTTGAAATCAGTGGCTTCTATCTCCTCTTTTGGCCATCTTATTATGCCAGCAGGGTATCCGATGACTGTTAAGGTGTAGGTGTTAATTGCCCGGATCTTGTTCTTCACATTCTGACTTCTCAGGACTTGTCTTACTCTCTTTAGGTATTTGGAGGTGTTGCTTTCCTTGTGGCTTCATCGTGACTCCCATTTGTGTGTGGGATTTCAAAGTACTTTTAGCCGTCTGCTATGGTGCCTTCTGGTAGAACGATCCCCTCAGTTCTGACCACATTCCCTCTCTATGTTTCATTTGGACTGAAATCCTAGAAATCCTGATCCTAGTGGTGTATATGCATATATATATATGCATATATTGTTTTTTTTTTTTAATGTATACGTACAAAAACTCTCTCTATATATATACATCAGTGAACATTGGACCCTACACTGCTGGTAATAGCTCAAATGAACTGTCTACAAAAAAAGCCTCTCCATAAGCTGTGTCTTTAGCCATCTTTAGTCTGATTGTTACTGATTGTTACTGAGTGGAAACAGCAAAGAAGTGTTCACTCAATGTCCTTTAGAAAGAATGTTGTACAATTCCCGGTAAATGGCATGAACATGCACCGACTCTGATAAAGCAGCACAAACAACTTTCTGCAGGGGAAAGACACAATTTAGGTGGTGAGTGACTTGTAAGGACAATTAAACCATGAATAGTGATCACACTGGTCCAGTAAAATTGATTAAAATATAATAAAGACGAGCCCTGCTGTATTACCCTTTGTAAACAACATTTTTATAAGCACAGAGACAATGCATCTTGCATTGTCGTAATATTTGTTGATTCAAAAGCAGCAAACCAACACAGAAAGATGTGACAATATTCAGTTGTGGATTTTGTGGCCTGCCTTCATCCCTGTCTTCCACCCTTTCCCTTTCTGTCCCTGCTGCAGTGGTGATATTCATGTAGTGAGGTGAAGTGCAGACTCTGCCCTACTTTTCAGGTCATGTGTAATACCCCTTAGTTGCCTCCTTTATCTCAGCTCATGTTTAAATTGCTCCAGTTCTGTCATGCATGTCCGAAACAGAACCTTTTTTCAGACAAATGTGCCTCATGGAAAATGAAACTGCAACGTAAATCAAACAGACTTAGGATCTAATTTATATCTCCACTTGTCTGCTCATTGACTTTTCTGGTATGTCTCATTTTAATGGGCTGCTCTGCCTGTATTCTGAGTTGGTATGGCATTACACAGCTTCCCGCAAATCTACATGAATCTTAAACTGATATTATGTCAGAAAATCTGATCTGACACCCTCAGTGTAAAATGTTCTTAATTATATCTTATACCAACACTAAAGGTAGTCACTGTAATACACCGCAGGAGCAGCACTATTTCATGGAGATTATGACTGCTGTTTATCAGACCTGCTGTCATGACAACAATCATAAATACTCAGCTACAATTGTGGTTATCATGATTTCTTTAAGTTTACAGCTGGGTTAGGATTAGGAACAGAAATATCAGGGTTAGTTGAAGTTAAAAGACAAAATACAACCCCAGTTCTGGCTTGTTATCAGCGCTCAGTTCAGAAGCCAGCATCTCTGATGGTATAAGAGTTACATTAGTACCTATGGAATAGGCAGCTTGCACATCTGGAAATGCATCTTCGATGCTGAAAGAAATATCCAGGTTTTAGAGCAGCACATTCTCCCATCCAGA
The DNA here is from genome assembly GCA_900302695.1 of Helostoma temminkii. Taxonomy (NCBI): domain Eukaryota; kingdom Metazoa; phylum Chordata; class Actinopteri; order Anabantiformes; family Helostomatidae; genus Helostoma; species Helostoma temminkii. Next base: position 195,514 of record OMLM01002758.1, read on the forward strand.
CATCATCTTTGGAAAAGTCTTCGGTAAGTAAGGCATAGCATATTTCAGCAGGACAGGGTCAAGGTTGGCGCACTAGGTGAGAATTTGAACTCCATATGGCTTTATCATAGAAATGTTTGTGCCTCAAGAAGCTGGGATATGGCTTTCTAAGACATTGTGGCGACAATTTTGAAATTAGACTATGTGTTGTAGGCTACACAATAAAAGCTACCATCGCAGGTAGCCATGACCTCTTAAAGATGATTACAAAAAACTTCTGCACCATCTTGGCATTTTTGCACCCTAGACAACCACATGACTTCATAGTAGAAGCCATGCAGCTGAATGCATTTGATATGTGTTCTGTGTTCTATTGTGAATGAAATATGGTTTCTGAGATTTTGAAATCATTGCATTGTGTTTTACACAGTGTCCCAACTCTTTGGAGTAGGGGTTTGTACATTCAGTAAAGTAATTTGCTACAATAATAAACATGCGTCACACTCCAGCACATAGGGGTAGCTTTAGAGTCAGTATGAAACACCAGAGGACTTGACAAAGTGGCAGTAATATTGTCACTTATGAAAAAATAGAATCCAGGCTTCTTTTAACGCTGCAGGTATCCTATTGTTTGGTTAGTGGCAACTGGATGTGGCCATTTGACTGCTATGTAGTAATCCAGATTCTTTTAAATCTTATTACATTATCTAACTAGGTCTGTCTCTATAAGTAGTACATTCATAAATAATTCTGCAGGACGTGTTCTGTGTTCACCGCCAATGTTCACCGCAAAGACAAAAAACTGTGAAACCATTATGTAGAACAATCTATTCTCTATCTCATGTCGTTAGAGAGTAATGATGAGACCCATCTTGTTTGCAAGTTAGTGGATAAAAACAGCCATTTATGTGCTAATGTCTTACACTCCACTATAATTATTTTGCAACTTCATTAAATTTAACTCAAACTCAATTCACTACAACTCCTCACTACTACACTACAACGAAAATTTGAGAGTTTTTTATTTTCTTTTACCTCAGAGGTGATGGAGCCATGGGATCAAATAACAGCACGAAAACACTTGCTGCCTTCATTTTCCCACTTCATAAAGAAGGAAGTGAACCAGAAATTAATGAAGGGCTGAGTTGCAGTTGTGTATCAACAGTGCTCATGATGAGAAGGGAGAGCATCTTTCATTCAGCCTCTCCATCTTAAAAAGATTTCCTCAGCCATTCAGCACTGAAATTTCACTCACTACGCTAAAGTGGAGCAGCTGATAATATATGAAAAAGCACCCGGCTAACCAGTAATGACCACTCCACTTGACAGTTATAACTCAAGTAAAGTTTGTTAACTCAACACAGAGTTGACAAAAGCTTAAACTTGAGCATGGTATTTGACAAAAGTTATAGCATTTACTGTGCAAACACCCACAGCTACCACTAACTGCTGCAATGACACCCCTAATCATAAACAAATGTAAGGTTGTGTTTCCATAGAAATGGCACATTGTTGCCATGGTTCGATATTAGCCACAGAGACAAAAAGGCTATTTTCGTCTTTATGGGGATAACTACTGACCAGCAGCCAACCTGGATCAATACTCCTCCTTCCAAACATTGCTAACTCTGGTATTTATATATTCTTTTCTGTATTTTACAATATCACTAGCGATGTTTGACAAGACTTTAATGATCTGTACACATGAAGAAAAGGTACTCATAACTCTTTATTCCTTATGCTGAGTTGTTAAATGTTAGATTAGAATTCAACATTAAGCCTTATGAATAGAATAGATTTGAGCCAGAAAATTGATCCACACATTCACACAGAAGCATTTAAAGAACACTTTGGGGAAAAGATGAACAGACTTTTCAAAGATCAGAGTCATTGTGGGCTTATGATTGGCATTCAGTCATGCAGTAGAATCAAAATGGAAAGGTGGGAGGGGGGGGAAAGTAATTCAAAGCCTTAAAGCTGCAATAACTAATATTTTACACATTTTGTAAGAAAAAGTGTAAATAGGACCAGATGTGTTGTGTCTCAGTTGTTCAAGTCCATTTCATGTTTCTGGGCAACATACAGACCTTATGTTGTTATTCCAGTAAAACCGAACCACTGTTGCTATGGTCCGCAAATGAGACAGGTCTCTGCCTTTTGCCAGAGAGTTGCCAACTAACCACTGAATAGCAATGGCCTAGCCTGAGAAACACTCCTCATTGTCTACACAGAATTCATTGAATTTAAAATTCATACAAACAAATTCATTGAATTTAATGTATTACCCTGCTACCTGACCTGAACCCTGCCTGCTCCTAAACAGACCTGATTAACGTGAATTACTGGCGACCTGTCCCTCTTCCCCTCTCCTGTTAACTCACCGTCTCCTGTCTTCCCCTCTCCTGCCCTGCTACCTATTGTTTGATCACCTAAGTCTGACCTTGGACTGTTACCTGTGGATCTGAGACTCTGGATAGTGGACTGTATGATTATGGACATCTGTGTTTGACTTAGGACCGGCTGCTAATGTGGATTTTGGATTGTGGACCTGTACTGTTGCCTAACTGAAAGTGTTTCCTGTGAATGACCTTGGACTGATTATTCACCCTGTGCTTTTGGATTCCCCAAGTTACAGCTGCTTCCACTAAGGCCAGCTCTGAAAACACCACATGCTCACCTTCAAGGAGGCCGCCATCTTGAAGGAAGGGCTGTCATCTCCACTTCCTGTATTACCAGCCATCTTTGTAGTCCTCACTTTCCCTCTGCTTAGTTCCCCTACAGACTGCCTCTGGGAACTACCTAAGCCCTGCTCTATCTGCACTCTCTCAACCATCACTCCACCGCCTATCTGTAGGTCCAGATCTCTTCATCTGAGTTACCCTGCCTCAAGCATATGGGTATAGGCTCTTGTCAATTTTCCCAGCTCTCTGAACCTCCATTAAGATCTCCCTCTGTTTCCAGACATCGCCACCGAACCACCCTCCTTCACTGATCCTCGCCATTCTACCAGGACTCCTCCACCTGCTCCACAAATCACTTATCCTCCTTCTGTGTTTCTTTCAGTAATATGGAGCCAGCACTCGCTCCAACACGCCACGCCCGCGATGACATGTATGTGAAAACTGGTTACATGTTTGAAATATTAAGGCCTATATGATTAAATTGCATATCATACTGTTTTAACTTCACCTTCAATCATACTTCAGTATAAGTGCATTTCATAAGGAAAGCAATTAGATGACAGCGGCATCTCCTCTGAACAATCACTGTTGCACTCTCACATCAAACAGGACTTTGGACTTGATCTAAAACACGACATTAATGAAATACACTTCATCGCCACAGTGAAAAAGCTGGTGCACACTATCAACACCCACACGAGCTGCACTCCTGAGATTGCAGCCTAATGAGCATCAAACGGCAGAACCCTTGTGTAATTGGTCGTGAAGGTTGAGTGATCTGCTATGCCTGCCTCTCTGAGTGTTGGACAAGATCAAAGGGAGCATTTAAAGAAATCTATCGCTGATAACAAGCTCGAAGCGGGATGAGGTAATTATTCTCTCAGATTTGTGCTTAAGTGGCCTGAAGCAACACAGGAGGCATTTTCACCTGCGTGGACGTGGTGCTCTTCATTTAGGTGTCTTTGATCTGTTGGTAAAAATCTGCAAAGCAACCGAGCAGATGATACACATTTGTAAAAAAACGACTTTTTCTACATTAGTGTGCTTTTCATACGATTCGTGCAAATACTGCTGTTTATTAGAAACATAGCCATAATCAACATTAGAGTATGAAACATTGTTAAAGCTTCAACTGACCTTGACCAAGATAGTACTGCTAAATTAGTGGAAACCTTTAGACACGTATGTCATTCTAACAGTTAAAAGTAAACCACTGTGGGACATTTCATTTAAAACACTGTTGGGTTGAATTGTTTTTAATTCAGCTTTTGCAGTTTATTGACACTAAAGCTGTAAATCGCCAAGTTACTATAAGCTGATCTGCTTGAACTGCTGCTGATTAAGACCTGATGAGATAGAAAGTTCTGCAGCTGAAGTCTGTTGTGGTATTTTACAGATCATAGGTCATTATTTGTGTCAGACATGTTTTGAGATTTTCAAGTGCATGATGTAAGATGTACTGAAGTCTAAGATTTCTGTCTCCAAAGGTGCCAGTTCATCTGGCCAGTGCGTGTAAACCAGTCAGCATCAGAAGTTTAAACAAGGTCCACTGCCCCTTTTCATCTGATAACATGTGAAAGTATAACTGCTCTGTGTAACTGTATTTTCATCAGGATGATTTGACATGCCTCTGTAAAGTCAGATCATACCCTCTGGTCAGAAATAGACCATTTAATAAGACATCTTGAGACTGCTCAGAGCGCTTCGAGAGTTTTTCCTCTTCAGCTTGAAACGTGACTCGAAGAAGAAAATGACTATGTTTCAAAGTGTATTTGGGCACTATTACCTGAAGAATGGAGGATACAGTACATGTATGTGACAAAATATGTTAGCTGGACAAAATGATCAGAGACAGACTAAACAGGGGGGCAAGAAACAGAGACAGAAATAGCCTGACAAGCTTCGAAACACTGGATCTTACATGTCCCATACATGAAACATCTTTCACCAAATGTCCTGCCTGTTTGTCTCTTCCAACCACAAAGCCTTTCTATTAAAAATCTGAACTCTCAAGCTCAAGTCCTGGTAACCCAAAACAGGAACTAACTGCTGTCACAGGCTGAGTGCTCTTCAAGATGAGTTCATGAACTTATCATGTGTAAACTGGGTGGAGTTTCCCATTAAAAGGCTCCTTGAATTTCTGATTAATCAGTGTGGGAGATTTTTAGCAGTAAAACCTTTGAACTCTTTTGACACACTGTATAAAATCATTTATTAGGCCTACGTGCTAAGTAAATGGTTGGCTGCTTCACCAGCCAACTGGAGGAGACATGTTGTGAACCAATAAATTCACTCAGAAGGGCACTGAGGGAACCAGTACCGTAAATGATAAATGCTACACAGATGGATCTGGTTTTCAAAAAGCATCTCAAGATGATCTTTTTAAGACTACATCCTAAGATCACCTTTATCTTAAGTTGCTCTTTGTCTTGCATGTTGTGAAAGGCTCATCCTTTGCCTGGTCCTCATTGATGTTATTTCACAGCTGCTGTCGTCACTGATGATGATAAATCAGTTTTACTTGTATATGGTTGCATTACTTTTCATTTCCTTCTCCCATAGTTTACAAATACACAGAACTGATATTTGCCTTTTTAGAAACTGATGAAGACACAATAGCCATTACTAAATATATCCCTGTAGGGATAGCATTTTTTAAAATATATTTTCTATAGATATTACAATGGTTTCAATGCAGTTGTGTCTAACGGGCATTCTTAAATAAACAAACCACTGACTAGCATGAGGTGCCTGATATTTGAGAAATATTGTTTGGAAAGAGTGATGTGCAGGTCTTGTTTAGGGGATGACTCATAAAAATTGAAGACTTTATTGATCCCCGTACAGAAATGATCTTTTATCACAGCCTCCTACCAGATAGGTCAGTTTACAGGCTCAGCTACCCAACAATAGGGATTCAGCGTCTTGCTCAAGGACACTTGAGAACAGTGCATATCTGTCAATACAGGGTCTTGAACCCACTTGCCCCCCTATTCAGCGGTGGCCTGACTGAATTAAGCTTGTGGCATTTATCAGTCCATATTTCCAAGTCAGCAGTTTCACTCCTGCCAGCCACTCTTGATATTTAATTCCCCTCAGTGCTTCATTTGTTCTCTTCTACAAATCAGGAATTTAAATGCTCCATTCAGCAGATTCTAGTTTTAAATAAAAATGGACACTGAAGTAGATTTTCAAGTGTGAAAAAAAGTGGTCTGGGTTAAACAAGGATACACAAAAATTTAGGTTTAAAGTTAATCAGAGTGGGAAAGTGAAGCCACAACTTCAGCAGGGGAGGGTGAAATAAACCCATTTATAAAACACTTTCACAGATCTCAAGTTCATATGTATCACATGCTAAACGTAGACACAGGTAGCTCTCACATGAGGTATTATTTCCCTTATTTTCTGTTTATTTCTTTGCATTTATTCGAATGTCAGTGTACCTTCCTGACTTCTTGTCACCTTGTTTTTGTCATTTTCCTGGTGGGTATATGTTTTGTATTCTCCATCTAGTGTTTTTTTATCATGTACAGTATGCACATACCCTAAATTGAAAAGCAAACCTCTAGGGGTCTCTTAGACAATTTTAGGGACATAAAATATTAAATAATATATAAAACATAGGAACTCATCAACACGATGACTTGTTCAAAATTACAAAAGGAAAACAGAGACATGGAAAGCTGACAAAAAGGCTAAATGCAAATGTTAACACTTTTATAACTTATTATAACTGTAAACAATACCAGAATGGTTGGTTGTGTAATCTGATCATCACTTTACTTCACAGTATCATACATTGGAACTAAAAACCTTCTGTAACAGCAGAGTCAGAGCTGGATAAAAAAAGGCTTTTTTCCAGATGAAAGTGGAAATCCTTAAGGAGCACAAAATTGATAAAAAATTTGCTTTGGCATGAATAGAAACTCAACCAACCCACATGTGAAAAGAGGTAGAGAACTGGAGAGAGGGAAGCAGCAATGTTCATATGCCTATATATTTATGTCTATGTACAGGGTTTTACTGATATAACAAGAGCTTATTGTGTGATCATGAACTGGAATACCATGTTGTTGAAATGCATGAATATAGGCTTTTTAATGTATGTGTAATGTAATTATTTGTGTGACTGTGCAAGAAAGAAACACAGAGAGTAGTTGTGGTGAGCAGACAAAGTGAGTCTTCCTACCTCAAGGAGCTGCACTCTCACTTTGTTGTATGCTTTCAGCCAGCGAACTTTAGATGGAGAGCAGGGTGGAGGGCCATCCTCGAAAAAACTGAGAAAGATGAAACCAAAAGGAATAGAAAATGTTTTGAATATGAATCAATATACAAATTAAATCAATATACTGAATTTTGCAGTCAAAAGATATGTTCACATTCCAATCCTTATAATTTTTTTTAACTGTAACTGTATTTTTGGAACATTACTGAGGGTTTCTTTCTTCTTCTTTTAATAGTGACCTAATTTTAATTATAAGTTTCAACCTCATTTAGCACTTGGCTATTATTTTAAAAATACTGTTTAACATGTCACAGCTGAGCTATTTTTTTCACAGATTTGGGGGATCCAGTTTCCTGAAAGTGTGATCCTTGTCAATGTTACTTCAAACATTTTTTTAATTAAATATATAAACCTAGATGGTGACATACCATTCACGAGTCTGATTCTTATCATGGTTGCCCAACAATGGTTTGGGAAGTATGACTGAAGTGTCCTTCAGATCTTTTTTGGAACCAGTATCTGGTAGTGGATGTAGCTCCTTCTCAACCTCTTCTTCTTCTTCTTCTTCTTCCTCGTCCCAGGTAGACGGTTGACTATGGAGAGAAGGACGAGGGCCACTGGGGTGGCAGGACTTAGGTTCTTGGCGATCTTCAGGCTCCGAGCTAAGCTGGGAGCTTGCTGGGCTGAGGTTGCCCGATGAATCAAATCGACTGCTGTCTGGTGGACTGTAGGAGAATTAGATTCTTATTTAGACCACTGTGAAAATGTAAAAAACAAAACAAAACTGTACAATCTAGTGTTTGATTCCAAAATTCACTAATTGTAATGTTTTCACAGATCTGATATAATAATCTGAAAGTTATTATAGTTATCATTATAAATTATTATATTATATCATTATTCAAAAACATTGAATGGTGAAATTTCATTTTGGAATTAAACAACTGAATAACTAAAATAAGAATTGGTGGTTTCAGGGTAAAGGAAGATCATTCTCATCTGCTCAAATAACAAAGATGACACAAAACAAGGTTTAGAGGAATAAGCTGAATGGATGAAGCTTAATGGAGAACAATCACACCATTACATTGAGTTTGTGTACTAAATAAAAATTACATTAATAATTCACTTATGTTTACAGGATCTATTAATGCATGTACCATACAGTAAAAATTCAGCATTATTTATTATTATTTAAATACTGAAAATGTTAACCTGGCTGTTAAAAATAATAAGTGGCTGACTCAAAAGGACTGTAGTCCTGACTGGACTGTAGTACTTTGCAGCTGCTGGATGATTGAGATTACTAATGAGGAAAGTGGCCTCGTGCTCGAATGATTTACTTGGTTTTGGGCATTGGCCAAATTGCTTCTCACTGTTCCTTTTAGTCCAGTGTCCAGCCTGCTTCCATGGTGTGCACTGTCACAACATCATAAATATATCAATTTGATTCATATAAATAACTTGGCTGAGGCTTGGAGAATAATTCAGGGGGAGGACTACAAGATACAGAGAAAGGAAGGGCTTTATACACACCTTGCAATTGAAAAATTACGTGATTTGCACCTTTCAGGGACATGATTATGTCCTTTACTATGTTTGACACCTACCTGTCAATGTCAGATTTTTATATCAGGCTACATGGTACATTTTAAATAAGTGAAAAGTAAAGAATCACTGAAATAAATCTAAAACTGTCAAAATCTAAATGTATGACTTTCAGTTTAAGGTAAAGCTGTAGGATATGAAAAGGAAAGGATAAATGTAGAGCTACTGATATCAAATGTGGTTTCTAATAGAACAAAGAAGAGCAGGAAAGGGGCAATACATTTGTCTACATTAGTATGATAAATGAACATTGTCATTTATCATAAATTTTGCACTAGCCTTTTCACAGCTTCCTTTGTCAACAGGTCCATTGGTTGCTCTATGCCCAGGTCTGCATGCACCATGTCGGGTGTGTCGGCTTCAGTCTTATCTATGTCACATGGAGTGATCTTTAACTGAGGTTTATCCAAACCCTCTGCAAGGGAAACTGAATGGGAGGGGAGGCCGGACTGCAGTGATTGTGCTAAAGTTTCACAGCTTCCTGTTTTTGAAGTTTCGGTTGGTCCTTCTGTATCACTGACATCTGCACTTTCAGTTTCTCCAGATCCTCTGGAAAGTTTATCCAGCCCTTCTTCTTCTGTGGGTTTTGGACTTTGAGGCTGTGGTTGGGCTGTGACAACTGAAGGGGTGGACTGAGGTTTGGGAAGATCAGAATTCCCAAACACTGAGCCAAACTTCATGCCAAATACAGTCGGTGGTCCTTCGTTTCCACTTTGTTTATCATCCTGGAAAATACCAACTGAAAGGCTTTTAAGACCAGAGAAGAGACCACCATCTACCTGTTGTGGCTGTTGTGTCTTTACTCCAGTGGATGCAGATGAAGTGGTGGAGAAAAGAGACCCAATAGAGGACGTGCCTTCAGTAGCTGCAGACATAAATCCAAATTTAGGGGCAGTCAGGCCAGATAGTTCAAACATGCCTTTGGTTTCAGGAGCTGAAGGTTGTTTATCATTGTCAGACATCAGAGAATCTGGTGCCTCTATAGATTCAGCATGCTCATCATTGCCTGCTGCTTTCTCTGGGAGCTTTGCGTTGGAACTTTCTTCTGCCTCTGTTTTGTCTGATCGTTCTGCCTCCTCCACTGACCCTTTTTCTGGGACCTCTGAGTCATCAGTGGTTTTGACATGTGCATCTCCAGATAAGGGTGTCTTCTCTATCTTTTCAGTGCCCTCAGAAACTGTTAAACTTGAAGAAGGATCCACTTGTTCTGCCTCTATGCCAGACTGTTGAGGTTCCTCAGACTTTGTTGTCTCTGGACCTTTGAATATGCCAAACAGGTCACTGGTAAGGGACTCTGTGGCAATGCTACTTGAAAGACCAAAAAACGAGCTTTTCTGCTGCTGCTGTTGTGGCTGGCGAGGAGCAGGTGATGATCCAAAAAGAGAACCAGGGGAACTTGAAAAAAATCCACCAATATTTGGTGATTTGCTTGGGGCATTTGGGGAAGAAAACATAGACATAAAACCAGAAAATGGTGCTGTATCTGGTGGCTTTTGTGGTCCTGGCTGCCTCGGCCCAGCCATTCTTGGTCCTGCCATTCTTGGGCCACCCATTCGTGGTCCTGCCATCCTTGGCATTCCAGTTCCTTGTCCTGGTGGGCCCGGTACTCTAGCCATGCCCGGCCTGGGCTGTTGCTGTAGTGGAGGACTTGCAGGTCCCATAGATGAACCTTTCAGAGGCTCCGCAGCTGGAGATGACCTGACTTCAGGTGGGTTGGCACAAACAGTTTTGTCGTCATCTATTATTGAGACCACTGCAACTACTTTATTAGTTTCAGATTTCTCTAACCCATGTGTAGGTTTTGTGCTAATTTCCTCCAGTTCTAATTTCGCTTCAAATTGTTCCTTTGCAGTCTCATCAGCTGTAGGTTTGAAATCTTCTTCAACAGATTGTTCAGATTCGGAAACTGGACCCACAACAGATCCTTCAGTAGGTTTCTCTGTCACTGCTGTCACTGAATCCACCACAGTTGCCTCAACAGTAGATTTTTCTACATCTGCTTGTTCGCTGTTAACAATTTTCACAAGTTGATTAGTTAACCCATTTAAATCTGAAACTTTATCAGCAACTTCCAAAGGCTCCTCAATTGATTTTTCCATATCTGGAACTGTTGTGTGTATTTTGTCAGCAACTTTCATTGGTTCCTCAGTTGATTTTTTCAAATCTGCAACTATTGTTTGTTCTTTGTCTGCAACTTCCATTGGTTTCTCAGTTGATTTTTTCAAATCTGCAACTATTGTTTGTTCTTTGTCTGCAACTTCAAATGGCTCCTCAGTTGATTTTTCCAAATCTGTAACTATTGTTTGTTCTTTGTCAGCAACTTCAAAAGGCATCTCAGTTGATTTTGTCATATCTGAAAGTGTTGTCTCTTCTTGGTTAATTTTCAAAGGTTCCTCAGTTGAGTTTTCCACATTTGGAACTGGAATTGACACATCTCTTTCAGCAATAGCTTTCCGCTCCACATGTTCCACTCCAACCACGTCTTGTGATTTTGTGTTTTTATCTGTGAAGTCTGTAACACTTTCCGGCATCTGCATAACATCACAAACTTCTTTTACAGCATCCACTGTATTTTTAGGATCTGGCTGTTCCTCACTTACTACTTTCACAACTTGTTGATCCAGTAGCATCTCCTTCTCCAGTATTTTATTGGTGACATTTGGTGTTTCTGTAACAGAAGCTTCAAAAGCAATTGAGGGACTTTGATCACTAAGAAGATGCTGCATTGTCGCATCATGCTCTGCCTCATGATGTGAATCTGTTGGGGGAACAAAATTTTCAGCAGTGAAATCTTGACCATCTTGGCATGCCTGCTCTATTTGTAGTTTTGCTTTAACTGATGATTCAGAAGCAGGCCCAGAAGGTATATTTTCACTGACTTCGCCGAAGTGATCCTTTGCTCCTTCTAGAATAACGTTTGTGTCTGAGGGTTTCACTTGTTCCACAGCAATCTCCTCCTTTACATGAACAGCTTTTACTGGCTCTGTTTTGGATTCCTCCAAGAAAGACTTTCCAAATAGACCAAATCCAGTTTTGGATTTGTTACCATCAGAGGTCCCACCAAGTGAAAAAACTGATGAAACTTTGAAAATACCCTCAGATTCAGGTGGTTTAGAAGCTGGAGGATGTGATTCTGATGCTTGCTGCTTTTGTCCACCAAAGACTGAGAAAAGGCCTTTTCCTGGGGTCTCTGAGGCTCTGGGTCCTGATGGTGTAGCTGTTGGTCCTGGTGTGGGTATTCTAGGTCCAGTTTGAGGCTGGGCACCAAGACTCCCAAACTTGGAAAACAAGCCGGCAGCAGGGGATTCTTTCTGTGTACCAGAACCTGGTAGGATTCCACCAAAGATAGATGATCCAGTGGCAGGCCCTCTTTGTGTGGCATTAATCCCAGAATGACCTTGGGGGCTGAGTGATTGTTGAGGTGCAGATGCCCCAAACATGGAAAACAGGCCTTTGCCTGAAGGTTCTTTGGGTGGGGGACCTCTAGGTTGCACATTTCCAACAGTTGGGCCTCTATTGCCAGATGGGGGCTGACTGCTGGATCCACCAAACATAGAAAATAAGCCTTTTCCTTGGAGTTCTTGTGGGGTTGACAGTGGTGGTGCGTCTTTATTTCCAGAAGTGGACGGGGCATTTGATCCTCCAAACATTGACAGTAGACCTGCACCTGGAGTGTCTTTGGTAGATGAGCCAGGAAGAATTCCACCAAGTATTGAAAATCCAGGTTGGGAGGACGTCTGCTGTGGGGTTGTAGTTGAACCACTAAACATAGAAAATAAGCCTTTTCCTTGTTGTTCAGTTTGTTCAGACTCAGGCTGATCAACCTTGACACCTAAAATATCCTGCTTGGAGGTTTCGATTTTCTCTGTGGAAGGTTCAACAAAACGATGCAGAGAGGATTTTTCAGTTTGGTCATCAAGCTGTTGGACTCCCTCTGGTGATTTTACACCTGATGCTAAGGATTTCTGAGACAAATTATCAAAACACTGAACTTGTTCAGGTAATACAGCATTTGAGGATGTGATTTTATCTTTGTGGACTAGCTCCTCAGAAGTTTCAGGAACTTCTGGTGGTGCTACCATTAAATTTGTTATTTCAACTTGGCAAGCCGGGTCACCAACAGGCTTAGCTACTTCATGTGGTGTTATGTCTAGAGCTGCTGATTTTCTGTCCGTAGAAGACAACTCAAGTGTTGGCGTACAAGCTTCTGAGGCCTCTGGTTGTATTTCAGATTCTGAGAGGATATCTTCTGTGGTTGAGCTTTTCCTTGTCCACCTGTGCTGTGGGTCATGTTCATCTATGTATACATTATCTGCTGTAGCCAGTGACATGTCTGCTGAAAATGTCTTGACCTGCTCTGATTCAATCATTGCCTCTGTGCTACCAATTTCTATAGTCCTATCATCCTTGGATATATCAGGTTGTGCCTCAACATCAGCTGGTGAAGCTTTCTTACAGTCTGCCTCTGTTACTGCAGTGGGAGGCATATCTTCAGAAGCACTGAATTCTGAAAGTTCAGAGTTACTACACTGATTCAGTTTATGTTCAGCTGTCTCTTCTTCTGGTGAACTTGCTGCTGAGACAAAAATATGGGGCAATCTAACATAAGGTTTTGCATCACTTGCTTCAATTTCTGAATCAACGGGGGGCACCTCTGAACAGTTAATGCCAATGTAGATTGACTTTGGAGGATTTATTTTCTCCTGTGATATGTGACCTACAGAAGAGACCTCAGTAAACCCAGTGTTGACACTGACAGATTCCATTGATATAGTTTGTTTGGTTTCCTCTGGACTTTCCTGCTGTGGCACATCTAATTCAGATATATCCATGTTATCTGTGGTGGCCACTTTGGTAACTGCTTCAGATGTAAACTCTGTTAATGTTTCAGAAAAGTCTACCGAACTTCCTTTACTTACTTTTCCTTTGGGCGACATGGTCTCTAATTGTTTAGCTGGTAAAGATTCAGGAGTGGGGAATTCTTCTGATTGCTCATAGTCTTGAGAAATGGATGTAGACTTGAAAACATAAGCTGGCAAACTGTAGGGAGTGGTCATGTGACATATCATTGGCGATGTTTGAGGGCTCACACCACTTAAAACTGGTTCAGTAGTTAGTGATGGAGCTGTAGGTAAATCTGTCTGCAGGTCTGCAGCCTGATCTTTAAATAATTCAGATGGTGATGAAGCATCTACCCCACTTCCAATTATTACTGGGCTTGAGTCAGAGAAGGATTTAGTTTGTACAGCTGAAGATATAAGGAGGCTTTGCCTCTGTAACACTTCAGTATCTTCATTAGGTAATTTAGAAGCAGAGTCATCTTGGTGGCTAGGAAGAACCAGTGTGCTAGGATGAGAGCTTGATACAACAGGCATATGCAACCTTAAATCGTTTATCTCTGGTATTTTCCTCATATGGCTTGCTTGGGTAGTTTCCTCAACATTAACAGCAGTGGCAGGAGACTGGGTTGGAGTGATTTGCATCTTGCTGTCCACAGATTGAGATACACTCTGAGTGTGATGGAGTGTAACAGCAGCTGGTTTTGTACTGACAGAGGATTTTGAATCCAAACCACTAAATAATGAAATCAGTCCCTTTACAGAGGTGGATGCTGCTGATGTCACAGATACCTCTGGTCCTTTATTTTCAGCTCCAGTGCCCTGGTTCTGATAACTACTCATTACTTGTTTTAAAGGTATTGTCGTGTGTTTTGTGGTGAGCTGTGCCTTAACCTCTGATGCAAACTGAACTGAAGCTGCATTGCCTGAGGATACTGTTGATGTAGGATATTGCTTGACTGTGACATGGCTTTGGGTCGGATCAGGCTGTTTTGAAAACCGAGGAGCTTTGTTTGTATAATGATCCTCAGTTGTGCCAATTTGCACAGGCTGTGTGCCCAAACACTGTGGAGAAGGATCAGTTCTGTGTTTATCAAGTGCTTGCTGAATAATCGGAGCAGGCAGTGGCTGAACATTCAAAGACTGTGGGGCAGGAACAGTTTCAGTTTTACCATAAAGTTCCTTGGTTGAAAAAGTGGGCAATGACTGTGTATTACCTGTCATTGCTATACTTCCTGATGGACTTTCCTCAATGCTCCCATAGCTGTCCACAGTTGGCTGCTTGATGAGAATTTTGGGTCTAGGAGACTTTTCATGCTGGAGATTAGTATCTTGCCTTTGTGCATTAAGAGGTTTAAACTGAGACCCAGCATTGGATGCAGTCCAGGCCATTTCCACACTGGGTTGCTGGTATTGCCTTTGTGAGACTGAATGTTGTGCTTGCAATTGAGTAGTGTTTGGAAAAAAATTATCAGGCTTTTTGAATTCAGCATGTACATTACTGACTTGCTTATATACATTGTTTAGTGAGATACTATCCTGCATAGTCAGGGAAGCTGAATTCTGAAGAAGCATCAAATGAGAACCTGATGTGTTTACGGTTGCAGAGTGTTGTTTTGTTCCACAGTTTCTACTGTCATTTATTTCAACTTGTGCCTCAGCTTGTTTTTCAGCAGAATTTTCTTTAAATTGTAGTGATCTGACTTGAGAAATTGCTGTATCTTCTCTGACCTCCTTAGGCGTGGGTGGTGTAATATACTGCTCCTGCTTAAAAAGACTACTTTGAGAAAGAGAACACATATATGGAGAGGAAAGATCCTTTGCATCTTGAGGACTTATTATTGTGGCTCTGTTTTGAGAATCTACACTTAAGTCAACAATACCTAGTGATGTTTTCTTGACTATTTGCCTTCCAGATTGCCTTCTTTCAAACATTTCTTTCTTTGCCTTGTTATTTATGAAATTCATGGGTTGGCCATCTTCTGGTTCAAATATATTACTTGAAATGTTAGTTGCATTAAGGGGGTCTTTTGCAGAAAAGTCCATAGGCATATTTTGCTGGTGTATCTCTTTATAGGTGGCCCCTGAACCAGAAAATGCTTCATTACAATGGTAGGTAGATATCTGCTTATGCAGTGTCTCAGTTGTGTTGACTCCACTTAAGGCTTGTCTTGCTTGTTGGGGTACAGATTGTTCCACTATGAGTGGTACACCAACAGAAACATTACTTTTTATGGTTCCCTTGTCTTTGATCAATGGAACAGCTCCTCTTGGCAAGATATCAGAAATTATTTCAGAGGGTTTATTTTGTGGTTTTGGAGACATGTCTAGAAAGTTTTTGATGGAGTTGGCGGGAGCCGATACTTTTTGATCTTGCACTAATCCTTGTTGCATCTGCTCTTGGAATCCTACCAGTGTTTGTTGCATTTTAGGTCGCATCTGAGCGCGTTGTGTTTCTACAATTAGTGGAACACCAACAGAGTCTCTTTGGTAATATGCTAAACTTGATGGCCTTGTTCTTACCAGTGATACTGGGTCTGAGTAGTTTGGTACTGTGTCTGATTTAAACGCTTTTGTCGACATATCTAATGTGCATTTAATTGAGTTTGCTGGAGCTGTAGAGAGCAGATAAGGTTGTGTAATGGACGTCTGATGAGTATGAACAGTGAATGATGAAGTTAACTGATTTGACTGAGAAAGGCCACCAGATTTGCTCTGTTGAAATTGTTGATGTAGAATATAATCTGAGTGACACTGAGTCTTATTTTCAAACCACAGCTGAGAATGTGCAGGGGAGCTGAAATTAATGTCACATAGAGGTGCTTGACAAGGGATATCTACAACAAGTGGTACACCAACTGAATTTTTTCGTGCAAGTTCACGGGCACTTGTTTTCCCTCTTGTTAGTGGTATCGCTTCAGTCTGAGTGTCACTTGTTCTTACTTCTGGACCCTCCTCATTCAGTTTGGCAGAACATTTAGATGTCATGTCTAGTGCGGCCTTAACTGTATTGGCTGGTGCTGTGGCTTGCTGGAGTGGTTTACAAATATCAAGTTGTTCAGAGGACTGACCTATAAGTGAGTACTGTCTTGGTAACATTGCCCTCCTACTACTAGAAGGAATCTCCTCCTTCTGATTAGAGCATTTGACCTGATTGCCCAAGATAGTGTGGGAATGATGTTCCTCAACAGGTTGCAAATCAATATAATCTGTCGTCTGAGCCTGAGGTTCTGGTGAGTCTCCTCTAAATGTTAAGTCAATGGAGTCATGATGACCAAGACTTGTGTCTGCTTGTTCAGACACTATGCATTTTCTCTTTGTCAGTGACAATGCCTCAAAGACAGCATCCTTTGATGACACTGCTGTTTGCTGAGTCTGCTGGGTTGCTGTCTTGGCAGACATATCTAACGTAGCTTTAACTGAGTTTGCTGGTGCTGTCTCCTGATATTGCCGAGCCCTTCCACTGAACTGATAAGAAGGAGATGTAAAAGTCTCTTTCCGATTGTCAACAGGTACCTGCTGTCTTAAACAGGGTGTGATTAGTTGTGGGCTTTGCTGCATCTGCAGTCCCTGTCTCTGGGGTCCCACTTCCTCTTTTACAGCAGGGCTTACAAGAGGCGAAGTTTGTACACGTTGCATCAATCCAGTTTTTTCAGCTTGTTTGAGACCTGCATCAAGGCTGGAAATATGAGCAACTGATGAGCTTGCTGGTGTTGACAACATTACAGTAGTTTTTGATAATCCACCAGATAATATCATAGATGGTTTGAATGAAATGGTTGTTGGATGTTTGTCAGGGGCGATAATGTCAGTTTGGTTTATGTCTGTTGTTATAGTCTGTCGACTGGACAATCTTCTTTCTGATCTGCTGTGGTGATCATCTTGTCTATAGTTGGTCTGAGAAACTGGTCTCAGAATGGAAACTCCTGGGCTTTGTTGTGATGGGACCATGGTAGGATATACCAAATGAAGCCTTTCATCTTCATCCTCGATCTGTTTAGTAAGATCTACAGCAATTGTGGTCTTGTCAATCAAGTCCTCAGTAGTATCCATCTGCTGTTTCTCTTTCAATCTTTTCAACTTGTACTTTGTAAAATCAACAACTTCATCTCTTTGTGCGGATTCTATCTTGACATCTGCCACATCTTTTTCTTTGATATTAATATATGTGTTTTTATTATTTGTGGCAGAAAAATCCAATACTTTATTGGCTTCCTGAGTTCCAATAGTAGAACCAAAGTTATGATTCCTGTTGTAACGATAGTCTTCATTATGTGTATCTGACACCTCATTTAGAATATGTAACTGTGGTGTAGATTTCTGAGATGAATTTTGGTCTTGCTTTTGAGACACAGAGGATATTTGGTCCACTGTGGCAGTACTGCTGACTTTACTAATATCACATATGATGTTATTTGTCTCTAATAATACTCTGGGTTCTTCTGTCTGAGTTAGCTGCTTTAGGAGTCGTGTCCTGTTTTGGGAAACGGTGGGAACATTTGAAGCAGGTTTAGTGGGCAAGTTCCTAACAGGAGTTTGCTGTGCTGAAAGAGCTGAAGAACTGTCTACTTTACTAACATTTGGTGCTGCAGGCAGTTTCCTTCCCACCTGTACAGGTCCTGGTATTTTTGAAACTGATGGAATCTCTGGTTGCTTTCTTGAAATTTTTGAAGTTTCTAAAACCTTGCTCGACTGTAACGGTGAGGTAGCAGCTGTTGAGGATGGACGTTCAGCATTACCTGCCTCAGTGTTTCCACTGATAGTTGGCAACACGGAGCTTGGCTTTTGTCTAGGCTGGTCTGCAGGTGGATCATCTACATGTGCAATCCTGATTTCAGGAACTGAGTAACATCTGTTTGGAGAGATCTGCGTTGAAAAGCACCTTGGAGAAGGTGCAGGTGAGGTTGTAAGTACATCTTTGATTCCACTTTTCTTCCAGTATGGTCCTCCATGCCCCCCTTTTAGTGACATTAAAGTAAGATCAGCTGCTTCCATCGGCTCCTCCTTGCTGCTGTAAGTATTTTGTACAGATTCTACCGTGATCTTTTTAAGCTTATACATGGTAAAGTCTGCAGGCTGCTCTGATTGACATGATATAGATTCCTGGAACATTTGAGAAAAGCTTTCCAAATTCATATTCATAATTTTTTCACCTTTTCTAAGTGCAGATGTTAGATCCATTGGTGCATCTGAGAGCACAGATTTATTCTGTTGCTGGCCTGGAAGCCAAAGGCTTTTATCTTCAGTACAAAGAGGAATTTTAAAACCACAAAGAGTCACTTTGTCCTTTTCTTTTTGTTTCAGAATGTTAGCAATGTTTTCAGTAATATTTCCTAGAGCTTGTACATCCTCTGGTGCAGCACAGGCATAAAGGTGTCTACCAGCTCTGTCAGTTAAAAGAGAGTAAATATACTCTTCATCTGTATAAAAATAATATCCACAGTCTCCAGCCTCAGCTGGCCACCACATCCCTTGCTCCAACAATGAAAGCCATTGTTGATACCATTCAGAATCCTCTAAGAGCATTTCATCATCTAAATCTCCTGTAGCTTGGGCTGACTTGCTTAAATCCATAGCTCCACGTGTTAAATCCATTGGACCTTTTTTTGTAGCAAGTCGTTTTAAAAACTCAGTTGCTGATTTTAAACCAAAGTCTTCATCTTTTACTTCACTACTAACACCACTTTGTCCCATTGCTTTGCTGAATTCCTGCACTCTGCACTCTGTGAGTGACTGACACCGACTTAGCCTTGTCTTTGGTTTTTCCATGGATAGATTTAAAGCACTACCTCCAACAATCCAAGGTCTTCCATTTCTATCAAGATCATTTAAATTGTCACAGCTACTCCAGGGTTTCTTTTCTCTGCAACTCATGTCAAACAAAACAAGATCTTCATCTGGCTCAAGAAAGCGGTTTCTACTCTCAAAAAGTTGGGCAGCAGGGTCCCTCCAAGGATGAGAGGGTACATTGAAGTCACTGATATCAATTTCCTTATGATTCAGGTATTTGTGATTCTCCCATTGAGGTGCCTTAACTGTAGGTGGTCCATTAACTTGGCAAGGCTGGTACTGTTCCTGAACTTGAGAGGCAAGGGCTTCAGCAAGGGCATAATCATTGAGTTGCTGCCACAGAAGAGCTTCTATGAGGCACTGTTGCTCATAGAGCTCTGGTTGAATAACGCCATGCTCTGTAAAGTTGTATAAAAGGTCCTTGTAACCATATTCATCTGCTGTCCCATACAAGAGATGTTGAATTTCCTCTAGATAACGTTGGGTTGGAGAAATTGTAGGCTCTTTGTAAATCTGAGACTTCTGAGGTTCTTTACTGGTATCAACACGTGACATGCTTGAAGGGATGTCCCCCTTACCTTTTGGTAGTAAATTATCATGACGGCCTTCTTCATTTACCTGTCCTAGAGTAGAAGTGCCACTAACACTAGGTGTACTGCTTGTGCAGGTTTTTGATTCCTCCTTCCCAAGCTGAGGGGTTGATGACTGCTGTGTTTTTGAAGGTGGATCCTCTGGAACACTAAAAAGACCTGACAGGAAACCTTTTTGAGCTGGAGCTTTTAAATCCTTTTCTGTGTCCACATCTTGGGATGAATGCATTTCTACTGGTTTGGTTCTCTGTATGTGTGGCCGTCCCTGTCCTGCACGTGGCTGTTGTTGCTGTGTTGTTTGAAGGTTCACCTGGTCAGCAGGTGATGATGACTGTTCCACAGAACCTGATATTTTGTTTAACAGGCCTAAGAATAATCCCCCTGTTTCAGATGGGGCTGGACTTTGCCCTGGCTTAACAGATTGTTGATCTGTCTGAGAAGGTTGAGATGACTGAGGTTCCTGTGTTACATTTTCACTGGATGCAAGCTTCAGAATACCTGACAGCAAGCTTCCACTTTGACTAGGCTGCTGAGTTGCTGTATGCTGAGAACTTGCCACCTTGGCTGTTTGCTGCTGTTGTTGATGTGATGTCTGACCAAACAGACCAGAGAAGATTCCTCCTTGCTGATTGGGTTGAGATGATTGTTGATCTACAGACTGACCTGGTCGGCTTGGTTTATTGTCCTGTTGAGATCCCGTCAGTGTGGTGGGCTGTGGTGCTGCATTATCAGCAGATGTTAACTTGTTAAAAAGCCCAGACAATAGTCCACCTTGCTGTGGCTCTGATGCAGAGGTAGCAGGTTGCGGAGGTATCTGGTTTTGCCTCCGCAGAGGTTGTCGGTTACCTTGGGGCTGCTGCTGGTTTGGGTGACTAACGGGTGGTTGCTGCTGTGTTGGCTGAGTAGGACCTGTTGAAAATAACCCAGAAAGGAAGCCTCCCTGTTGATTGGGCTGCTGCTGTTGTTGCTCTGGTTGACTCCTTACTGCAGACTGTGGGGTGCCTGTATCCGCTATTTTGTTTAATAATCCAGAGAGCATCCCTCCAGGACCACTGGGGGGCTGTTGTGGAGGGACTTGGTTTTGTCGTTGTAGGTTCTGTCTATTGCCCTGTTGCCGCTGCTGATTACGCTGCTGTCCAGAAGGCCCACTTTGTTGCTGTGTTTGTGAGACCTGGACTTGGTTTACAGGAGCAGAATCTTGCCCCCCAATTCCAAAAAGACCAGAGAAGAACCCTCCTTGTTGAGGAGATGCTTGCTGCGCTGGTTTTTGGTTCGCCCCTTGAGTAACAGGATCTGACTGTTGCTGAGATGCAGAGGGATTAGGTTCCACAATCTTGTTAAAAAGCCCTGACAACATGCTGCCTGACTGCTGATTTGATTGTGTAGCCAAAGGTCCTTTTGGTGGTTGAGTCACAGTTTCTGTGAGTTTTAACAAACCCCCAAACAATCCACTAGGTTGAGGTGCTGTTGCTGTTTCTTTTGGAGGTAGTTTTACTGTTGTTTGCTTTTGGTTTGTTTGGTGATCAACATGTTGTCCTAATTGCTTGTTCAATTGGTCTTTGTTAGGG
Organism: Helostoma temminkii; assembly: GCA_900302695.1. Taxonomy (NCBI): domain Eukaryota; kingdom Metazoa; phylum Chordata; class Actinopteri; order Anabantiformes; family Helostomatidae; genus Helostoma; species Helostoma temminkii. The sequence continues at coordinate 216,793 of OMLM01002758.1, forward strand.
GGAGGTGCTTCAGTTGAGCCAAATCCTGATGAAACCTCTGCTGACTGAGTGGAAGGAGTAGATTTTTGAGTTTGTAAATTTTGTTCATGTCCTTCAATTTCTGATGTATGCATAGTTACATCTGGCTGTGACTCTTGGCTGGACTGAGAAGCTTTTCTCAATAGCCCAGATAAGAATCCTCCAGAAGGTGGCTGTGCAGCAGCAGCAGTGTTTTCTTGCATTTGAGTTGGAATTTGATCAGACTGTTTTCCTGACAATGACTGATTCACAGAACTAGAATTATTATCAGAGGCTAATTTTAAAAATCCAGACAACAGTCCACCTGATTGTGTGGCAGAATTTTGTTGAGTTTGGGAAGAAGACTGTGAGTGTGATGAAAATAAGCCTGAGAATATCCCCCCACCCTGTTGAGGATGGCTATCCCCTTCCTGTACATTCTTTCCAGATGGCACATCTTCTGTTGATCCTAGTTTTAGTAATCCAGAGAGAATTCCTTGACTTTGTGGTTTCGATCTGGCTTGTTCCACAGGTAGGTTTGTAGATGTGACATCTAATTCAGGCTGAAGTGAATCTGTCTTGCACTGGGGATCTATTTCAGATGTTAATTCCGTTCTGCAGCTGGTTCTCTCTGTGGTTTCCGGTACCATTTCTTCAGTATGTGGCTCAGTTTGACCACCAGGTTTTGTTAGTGTCACAGTGGGGGGCATCTGTGATTTAGCAGGTTGCTTAGCTGGTTCATTTGGAGCTACCTTGAACAGGTTTGAAAACCAGCCAGTTTCTGTGTTACCTTTTGGTATGTTTTCAAGAAGTGCAGCACGACTTGGTGAGGGAGTTCTTGCAGGAATAGGGGACGGACTTTTTGGTGGTGTACTGGCATCTTCACCAGATGCAAACTTAAGAATCCCTGAGAGCACACTCCCCTCTGTTTTTGGTGGAGTTGTGGAAGTATGTTCAGAGGTTATAAATGGGATTTTTAGTTTGCTGCCCAAAAATGACTCCTCTGCAGGCTTAGTGTCAGTGTGCGAGGAAGTATCAGGAGGAACTGTTGATATGAGGTTAGAGAGAGATTTCTTAAAAGGACTGAAAAATCCTGTTTCCTCTGAAACGCTTTCAGGTTTTGGTTCAGATATTGGACTTCTCCTTTGCTGAATATCAGGCAGCTCACCCGATGACTCCGTCTCTGGAAGAAGCTCTACTGACCCGCTTTCTGTTTCATGCAAAAGCTCAATTGATCCACTTCCTGTTTCTGACAAAAGCTCAACCGAGCCAGTTCTTGAACCTGGTCTCATTTCATCAGACAACTGTCGCTCTGTTTGTATGTGTTCTCCATTAGGACTCATGGTTATGTTTACTGACTCTTGCTGGGATTCATTGCTTGCAGCAGATGCGCTTCTTTCCTCTGATGGCTGAGGTGATGGCACTCTAGATGGTGGTGCACTGGAAAACAGTCTCAAAGGACTAAGCCTTCCCAGCATGGATTCAAACCCTGATGTGGATTGGTTAGTAGTGGGTGCACTGCCTTGTGCCTCTGTGCTACCATGTGTTGATGTTTGATTAGTGTCGGTTTGAGGATTGGGTTCAGGGGATAGAAAAAGAGACTGAAGGGAGAACTTTTTTTCTGTTGTGGGCTCCTGAGATGCAGGAGGAACTATGGCTACTGGAGGGGAAGTACCACCACTTTTGGGAATAAACGAAAGCAGCTTTGAAATGCTAGATTCGGGTTGGGGTGATGGCAGGGAGGTAGGGGTATCAGTCGCAGCAGTACCAGAGGTTTCAGTGTGTTCAGGATTGACTTTGGGGATCAAAGAGAGCAATTTTGACATACCAGATTCTGCCTGTGGTGGATGAGGGGATGGAGTTGAGCCTGAGGATTCTACCTCCACGGTGGATTTTGATCCTGTGATTGTACTGAATAATGAACTCATGGCGTTCTTTACTCCAGCTATGCCCTGTTCAACAGCACTGTCCTCCTTAACTTCAGGTTTGACTTCTTTGGTATTACAATCCTCAGGTTCAGGTTGCACAACTTTAGCATCAGTAGGCAGTGCTGGGAGTTTTCTTCTAACAGGTTTAGGCATTGATTCATAGTTGTTAATCTCCTCTTCTTTTACAGCCAGGTATTCAGAAACTGAGTGAACTAAGCTTTGAAGTTCATCCATTGGATCTATGTATTCATCGATTGGCTCCTCTACAGGAGACAACATGTCTTGTCCACTACCTGTTTCCCCTTTGCTTGTATAGCCCTGCCCTCCAAAAGGTGACGTATACGTGTCAGGGTAGTAGTAACTTTCATATTCATAACTACCATCTGCCTCAGTGAATGTCAGTTCATCTAGTTCCTCTTCAGATCCAAAGGAATACTGCATCTCATCTGAACCCACAGAACCATAGCCCGCCCTGATCCGTGCAGCCTCCTCCCGAGCAGCCTCCTCCTCACGAAAAGCTGCATAGCTTTCCAGTGTGTTTTCTAAGGCAGTTTTGGCCCAGAGTCTGGTCTTGTACAGTAGACTTTCTCTATCTGTCTGCTGTCGTAGCTGTTTGACAGAAGGAATAATATCAATTTCAGGAGGAGATGATTCGTCCTCAAAGCTGCCAGCTTCCTTATAAACTAACCGTACTTCTCCACTTCCAATACTATGACTCTGTCTGTGTGGTCTGCCACTCGGATCCTCCGTATCCTCAGGTGAAAGTGCATCACATTCCACTGTCTGATAGAACCTACTCCCTTTGGACTCGCTGGGGCTGTCACTGATCCGATAAATGATGCTTTTATCTTCATCTTCCCACATTTTCTGCTCAATGTCTAAGTAATCGTCCAGGACACCCGCATCAGGCACTTTATATTTACTCTCCCAGTCCTCTGCACCCATACCTGAGTCAACAGGGATTATTCTTACTCCACTCTTACTGCCTGATCGACTGAATAAAACAAACAAACAAAAAAAGGTGCCATGCAGGAAACAGCAGAACATGATGCAAAGAAAAAGAAAGAGAAATGAAGCATTAGACATAAATCCAAAACAGCAGCTCATGCAAATAAAGTGTTCATGCATGTAAATAAATAAAATAGCAAAGCAAGGAATTTAATGTGTGCAAAATGACCTGAAAACTTGGTTACATGCACTAGGTAGCTTAAGGTAACTTAAGCTATTTGACAGACATGATATTTGGCTAAAACTGTTCATTGTCCCGTGGCCACACTTACTGTACAGTTTCATTTTAATGTAAACAATACAGAATTAATACACCTAAAGTACATCTGATAGTGAGTAAACAAGCAACATATTGATTATACACCTAATCTGATATGATTGGCCTAATTACAGCAGATAATTATATCATTTGGTTGAAATACTGTATTTCACAACACTTTAGTGGATTCTGATGGTCTACCTTGACTGCTCAATGAAAGAGAAAATTTCAGAATTTATGTTTGCAGGTGATACTGCTGTGATAAGATCGGACAGTTGCATGTTATCTTATATGTGTATATGAATGGGAATGTGTTTACCTGGCTCCCCTCATTTCTCTATAGTCTAGCTCATAGCTTTGCATAGAGTCAGACTCTCTGGACAAAGTTTGATGTTGGACCCTGCGTCCAATAGGGTACTGGTGTACAGATGAATTTGTCTGGGAGGTGTTGTGGAACCGCGGAGGTCTGTTCCCAGTCTCACTGCGATAGTCGCTATCGCGGTCGTCCATTGCACTATCATGGTCATCGAAAGCTGGGTGAAAGACAAGACAAAACGCTGGTTAGAAAATTTCTACATTCAACAATATAATATGTCACTATCCAAATATACAGGAAAAATGAGAAAGAATGCAGGAGCTCTTTGGTAGACTGGTGACACTGTATTATCACACTGTAACTTGTAACAACTTATCTTGACAATGGAGAGGAAAGTTCACAAAGTTAGATGTGAGAAATAAATAAGGGCAGGATGGTGAAAGTCAAGTAGCAATCTAAGCAGTAATCTTGAATACTGACTGGATGTTAAGACAGTAACAACTGTTTAAATAAATAGCTCCATCTTGTGGTAGCAAGCATATAACACAAAGGACACAAACAATTCTGCAATCAGATGAATGAGAAATGTGTTTAATAGAAAAAAATATATATTTAAATGCCACATAACACATAAAAAAAATAAAATAGCCAGTTTTATTTTGATCAGAGGGCACGATAGAGTGAAATTGAAGTTATGATAAAAACAAACAATGGGTGTGAAAAAAGTAAGTACCAGAGAAAGCTAAAAGCATCTATATCATGCTGTGTTGGAAAGAATGACAAGCCACAGGGAAAATAAACATCCACTATACGTACTCTGCTGGTCGCTCCATCCAAAATAACTCCAGCTACCTGGTGGCATGGAGGCATGTTTTCAAAAAAGTCAGGAAGGAAAGTAAACTTTATTACTGATCAGAATTTAACCAGTAACTGTAAGTGATGATGGCCACATGAGTATGTAATATAGTATGAAGTGTGATAAAATAGATTAATATGATAGTGAGAAATGTGTAAGAATTTAGTGGAGAGGAACTAAAATGTGGTGACCTAATCAATTTCATGTATAGTCAAACTCATCAAAAGTGACAAAACATCTGCAGGGAAAAGTAGCTTCACTAATATATATATAGAGAGAAGTAACTACAGCTATTCATAAGTAACATTCACAGTGGCTTGTGCATCCAAAAAACACCTTATGTGTGCAAATTGCGAGACTCCACATCATCGTTTGACACTGAGTAGGTTTAAATGAACCAGGCACAGCCATAATGCATCAACAATAATGTGAAATTTCTCTCCTTACTTGTCAATCTCAGAAAGAAAAAAGTACTTGTGTCTACAGTAATTAGTGTGCAGTGACACACTAGTGAAGAAAGCACCTGCACAATACAATAATGGAACACATATACATGTAAGATGGCTATAGTATTATTTTAGTGTACTATAGTGTAGTGTTTTACTTTAATACTTACAGCACTGAGAGGGCACAGATGGCATTTGCCTTCTCTGAACCTCTTCCTGTAAGGGAAACTGCCATGAAAGAAAAGTGGGGAAAAAATGGGAGGAAATAGAAAAAATATAATTAAATCAGTAAATGCAAATGATTTAACAGCAATATGACCAACATCAGCATAGTATTTTAGAAGCATCTGTGCTGTAATAACCAATATTTCACTTTAGGTGGCAGAAGAGTGCCAACACAAACTGCAGCAACACAGAAAAGGGACATTGTGTGACTGAAGGTTTATCAAAACTAAATAAAGAAAGAAAATGGCGACAAAGGCATAAAAGTAATTAATACAATTTATGCTATAGAAGATATGCTGTCTACTGCATGTCTGCAGAATCTCTGCACTTTAGGTTTTCCAGAGAAGTTATAAAGTTGTAAGGAGCAATGTGAACAGTAAATTGTCAAAGCAAGTTTACTTTTGCTTCTACTGCCATATGGATACAGTAAGTGCACGGCATCAGAAAGCAAGCTTTTCTAAAGTCATATCATGTTTTCATATACAAAAGCGTCACCTAGGATTTATTCGCCCTGCACGTTTCACCTGATTTCTACCCAAGTTGGCTCTGGTAATGTCTAATGTTACCTTTAAGATTCTTGAATGAGCTGAGATATCAACAGCAAGAAATAGAAAATAAACAATTTTGGTAAACGTACCTCGTCATGTATCCGCATGGTGTTGATCCGCTCCAGTTTACTTGTCCAGTACTGAGCCTCGTCCTCTGGGATATCTGGGATTAGACAAGGAGTGGACAATGAGAAAAAATAAGAGTGACTGGAAAATAGAAATAGGAGAGTGCAAGAGGGGGTGGTGAAAGAGGGAAGGTGGAGGATGGAGGGATACAGGCAAACTGAGGATGGGGGAAGTTAAATAATAGAGGAAGGAAGACAGAGCTAAACACAGAGCATGAGGCAAAGTGAAAGAAGAAATGAAAGACCACAGGTACTGTAGCTCCAGACCTGACTCCTGTAACATCCTGTCTTACCCCATCTACACTGCTTGATGTGCACCCATCTTATATTTATGCATGTTTAATAGCCAACGAAGAGGTTTCCTTTTTGGGGGCCTAAAATAGCTGTGACAATCACCTCAGGGGGGGTCACAGGTCCTCCCCAAGCAAAAGAAAACAAATTGAAGCAGGAGAGGAGAAAATAACAAAAACAACAACAGAGAAAATGTAAAAGCAAGCCTCTAGCCAGCGAAATTGTCAAACGATTTCAGTGTAGTGTTCCTCAACGTAAAAATTGAAAATATATCATCACCTGCAGTATCATCAAAAGATTCTGGAGAAATCTCTGGTCCGAAATGCAACATGCCTGTGATCTTTGGGATTCTGTGATGGACATCCCAGTATGAGCTCATAAATACTTCCAAAAATCACAGTGGGGCGGTTGGTAAAATGGCCCTTTAACCTTACGGTTTGAGGTTTCCTCTTGGTCATATGTCATAAGTGTCCCTGGACAACACACCAAACCCCCAAAATGTCTGAAACCTCTACCTTCCACCATTAATGTGTGGACAGTGCTCCACTGTGAAGACCTGTGGAGCATTGTTTTATGTGTTTGTTAATATGCTTTGAACACTGTAAACAACTACAGTCATGCTTAAGTATATTTTAAATGAACTACAGTTCACTTAATTAAAAATGTAAACTAGTAAACTAACTGCATAATGAAAAAAATTCTATTTTAATTTAGATTTTGATGGGGTCAATCTACACACTGAAGTTAGAATGTGTTTTTATGTTTCAGTACGTGAGGAACAAAGAGATGCCTCTTTGTTGACTTGTAACCCTGTTGTTAACTGAATGCCAATTACATTGACATGTTTTAAAAGGATTTCTTAGAGTTTCTTAAAAGAGGGAAACTACTATCTTATCTCCATCTTCAGGCCTGAAATGAGCAAAAAGCGACATGTACCAGTGCCATGCCGACATCAGCTGAGTGTTGATAAGCAAAGAAAAAAAAAGGAAAAACAGAAGTTTAAGAAGAGACTCTTCAAACACGTCTGTCCAAAACTGACAACTTGCTGAGGAAACAAAGTAGTTTATTAAAATGTTGCTATTCAAGTGATTACATAGAAATAAAACACTGAAATATAAAAGTAAAGTGGAGCATATATCCAGACAACAACCACTTTACCGTGAAGAAACTCTTCATAAAATCTTTATAAACTCTAATGGTACTTGCACAAGCTCTAATTCCTCTACAAGGAAGCCCACGAGAATAAACGACTGCAGCTGAATGCAAGTTCACACAAGTCAGCTGTGAGCTGAAGTAAACTGATGAAACCATAAAAGCAAAAAGAAAGAAATAATATCCACAACACAGGTTTCCTGTATCTTTCTATACAAAGAAAAAATGTATTTTCACATATGCCCACACGAGCAGAGCTACGTTTACTGTAAATGTCTTTTAGTGCAGTATAATTTACAATACTCAAGAAATGTGTTTTTTTCCCATGCTTACTGATTTCATATTGTATTGTCCTAAGGCTATATTATTATTATAGGTCTATTTAGATATTTTATATGTGGGTATGAATAAATCTACAGTAAAACAATAAAATAATGTCCCCACAGTTAAAGTGCATCTCTAAACTAGAGAAATGTGATGTTTATGTAGTGGCAGGCAAGTCAGTCAGTGTGATATTGACTATAACATTTTTTATTCATTTTATTAGAGGAATGACATGACTGATAAAAAGCAGGTGGTTTTCCATACTTTTATTATTGTCAACACATTCTAGAAATACCAACAATTAATTTCGTCTACTCACGTCCAAATGCGTGAATCCAAAAAATGATTTTAGCTCATTCATCTGTGCCACAGAGCTCCATTATCGTTCAAATAACTAACTATCAAATAACTATTAACATCACACCAGCTTTCAGAGACTGTACCTCTTTTGTGGCCTGTTCTTCTCTTTTCTCTCCATCTACCACTCACTCCAGCTGCTTGAGGCAGATGGCCACCCATCCTAAACTTTGTTCTTCTGGAGGTTTCTTCCATTACAGGGAGTTTTTCTTCTCCCCTGTCGACTTTTGCTGGTGAAGTGGGATTTTTTGGGTTTTCTATATAATTCGCTATAGTTGTTAAATTCTGTAAGGTCCTAAATCTTAAATTGTAAAGTCACTTGAGATGATTTTTGTTATGATTTGGTGCTATATGAATATATTCTGCATTACAAACTTGATTGAGTCTGAGTCTTTTGAGTCTTTGCACGAAAAAATATTAGTCTCTTTTTTTTCGTGAGGAACACGCATGGCAGCCAGTGCACTGCTGGAGCTCACTGGTGTATTTTAAGAATTTTTGAACAACTGTGGAGCTCCATGACTGAGACAAATAGGCTAAGATCAGGTTCAAGATCACGTAATAGATTGTTGGTTTCAGTCCTTGTATGAGATTTGTTGACAGTAACAGAACATCTCTAGCCTTATGCTTTAAGTATAGACGTTTGTGTAACTGTGTTAAAGTTATTTATTATATATTAATGCTCGTGTATTACATGAATGCACGGTGATCTTATTTATTGATCAATTACCATTAAATTGGTTCTATATGATACATTGGTTCTATGTTTGCAGTAGCTACTATAATACACACATTTAATTCTATAATAGTAATATTATTGACTCATAGAACTGTGTCGGAGCTTATAATGTTAACCTAAAAAAGTGGTGATTCATGATTGGTTTTATAATAATTTTTCTTCTTTCCTAAACTCATACACAACAGTGTTTATGGATGTCCACGTATGATGAGTCAGACCATCATTCAGCCATAGCTCAAGTTTTTTAGCTGCAGTTATTCTCAAACGAAGTGGTCATGTGATATTGTGAGTAAACTTGTGTTTGTGCACACATGCATACCAAAGGGTAACTCAAAGCGAGTGTCCAGCAACACTTGGTGTGGAGTTGGGTTGGTGGTTCCACAGATCTCATCCTCTCTCATTAAAACCTCAGAGTCCAGAGCCGTCCACTCTCCTGGTCCCTCCTGAAAGACATAAACAGAAAAAAGTCAAAAGAGACCGACAGGGAGGAAAAGTAGATAAAAAGTATATAAAAACATTTATTCACTGAGAACCAAAGAGCCAACGTGGTAATTGAGAGCAGAATTGAGCAGAGGAAGAACACCTCAATAAATCTGAGCAAAGATGAAGAAAGAAATAACACTGGCAGTTCAGACTGTGCTAGAACAGGGGTGAATAAGGAAGTCAAACACTGGGGGATGCATTAATAATGACTACACAGGCGGTGCTGCCTCACTTTAAAACTCACCAAAAAAAGTCATACGGTTTGGATGCAAGACAGGTTTTACCACAAAATGCTAAAATGGCCTGGAAAGGTGTCTCACTAGCAACCTCAGAGAGTATTGACGTGCAGTAGCTGGCAGGTGAAGACAGTGGAAGGTGAGTGTTTATTATGTGAGATAGTGTGAGATTCAGCAGCCTAAGAAATTTTATTTTGTTTAATTTAGCATTCATCTATACTGTAAGTCCACTGTAGCAAGAGCTGGTAAGGTGGGAGATGATAGCACATGAAATTTAATCATTGTAATAAAGCATGGAGCTTTATGAAACATTCACATCATATAATATAAGCAGCAGTAGGAAAAACATTCACACTAAACACAAGGAGATGTGTGTTACTTCTGACATGTACTATATCTCACACAGGGCATGAAAGATGTGTTTGGGACGGTTTGATTGTCATTCACTGTGCAATCATCAGCTGAACGCAAATAAAAGGTGATATTAGCATTAATATAATCAATTCAACTAATTAAACATCAGCAATATTGACTACATATTCTGTATGGTTTTAATTGCACATTAAAATTCTCTATTTCAAATTATTCCTAAATGTAAAACATTTTTTTAAATTTAGAAGCCACTTGATTCGATTTACTCACTGCTGAAGCTCCATGCGATTCAAAATAAGCTGTCACTCATTTATTCATTTTTTCTTAACAGTCAGTATGAACAGTGAATGATTACAGCCAAGAAAGCAAAACTAAATTTCATATGGAGCTCTGTTTTAAGACAAACTTTTAAAATGTGAACTTTTCCTATGAGATATGTACAAAAGTCTGAAAAGAGCAGTATGTGAATGTTCAGTTAACAATGTCTAACAATGTGTGTAACAAACATGTTAAAGCCCAGTGTGTTCATGTGTCGAAGTGTGTTACCTCGTCCGACTGTCGAATGGAGTCCAGCGGTACCAGCGCTGTGCCGATCATAGTGTCCCAGATCAAACCTTTGTTCCACAGCTCCACCACGAGACCTGACTCCAGGTGATTTATCTCGCTGTAGAAATAAAAAAATTGCATTATGTGCACAGTACAGACCTGCAGCTGGCATCAGAATTACAAAAACGTCTACAATTAAACATTTTAAGAACCACAGTAGCAGTAACAGTAAGAAACATGGATTTTCCAAAGGTTGGTAATGTATTGTATTTACTTGTCTATCATGATAGCTACAGTATAATCACTGCTCACAGACAAGATCACAGACGTAAGACATAAGCAAACCTGGTGTTCAGTTGCAAAAATATATAACATGACATTAATGGTCCTGTAATAATGTCAAAAATGGGATGACATTAATTTCCTTTACTGGTTCAAAATAAAGGAGGAGTTATTGTCTAACTCTGGATTTACTGAGATGTCATTTACACCAAAGCATCATGTGGTTTTTGTTGAGTGTGGTGTAAACGTTAGTGTTGAGGAAATTCAAACGAGATAGTGATGCATATGGGCTTTTGGTTGATGTTGGAGACTGAAATTGACTTGAGAGAAAAAAAGTTTATTTCAGAAATAAAGTTTACATAAAAATATTTTGTGGCTATACTTCAATTCCACTTGTTGCATCTCGGTGGCTGTGTTTATTCATGAATTTATTTTATTGATTACTAGATTTTACCCTTATTACATTTTTCATCTGGGATCTGACCTCAGTCTGATGTAGTACAGTATCTTTCCCTTCCCACCAGGTCAGTAAGAAGACCAGTCTTATCCTGAAGGATGAGAGTGAAGGATGACAGCAATCATTTTCTGACAGATCCGTCTTACAGAGAAGACGGTAGCCAAACTGTCTCCCTTCCTCATCTGCATATTTATGTATTCACAGCTCTATTCATATTCATATCGCCTCAGTTTGGCTGTCAATCACCCCTCATGGCACTTCACAGCTGACATGATGGATAGAAAATGGAGGGTGGGAGAAACTGGGAGGACGGTGTGTGTTTGCGTTCATGTGTGTGCATATGCAGTTTTGTGCACACGCTGTTGCTACATGTTAGCATGAATACCATTAACCACCTCTATTTCTGTGTTTGCTTGTTTACATGCTTGCAACAAAGGTTAACTAATGTAGAGCCTGTACCTGTAAAGTTTATGAAAAGGAGATGGCGACCCGTCAAACAGTTCAGTTTTTTTTTTGCTTTTAATGACAAATATTACAAACATCATTTTTTTAAATGCAGCTCTAGAAATAGCTGAGGCACCAATATACATATGCAGTCATCTGCATTCGATATTCACTGTGATATGTCTGTACCTATCAAAAATGAGCTGTAACCCATCTCTGCATTCCATCCATGTACATTTATTGGTTGTTTTAATTGAAATCATCAATATCTCACTACATCAAAATCACAGCATAGCTCTGGCTAGGTGGTTGATATTTACTCCCCATCTTACATCAACTAATCATACAAAAATCTGGATCTGCATCACATTTTGTAACGCACAACCTCAATTTTCATCAAATTTCACCCAAATCACATTTATTTGCCAAAGTCATCTTTGGCACAAAAGTAATTTCTGGTATTGTCGCAGTGTCTGAAGTGTGCTTGTACAAGTACAAAAATACTACAGTATCTCAATAGTTTTTATGTTATGGTATTATTTTATCTTCTTGTCACACTGTGGCCTTTTGTGTGCACATGTTCCAAAAGGCCACAGTGAACTGCAGCCATGTGTTTTGTTATGACAGTGAGACCTGAATCAGATTGTTTAAAGCACAAGAAAACACACATCAAAAAAGTGTTGGATGATCTACAGTACCACCTGATTTTATTCCATGAGATTATTTAATTTAAACCATGAAGCATAAACCCCAAACGAGATTAGAAATAGGTCTGGCGTTGTCTGTCCATGCAGTCTGTCTCCAAGCTCTCTCTGACTCACACACCAGACGCGTGTTTGTGAGTCTGTTCACATGATCTTGAAGCTTTACATGTGACTCTGGCGTATGCCCTCCCTTAAAGCTCACCCATTGTTGAGGAAACCGTTTGTTGTAAAATGGAATTAAATTGTGTACTGTTATGAATCAGAAAGCAAACACATTCATGCACATAAACGTGCAGCGTTTAAGGGCAAAGACAGGTAGAAGGAACAACTGTGTAGCTACTGTATGCAGCTACTGGTGGTTAACAACACGTCTCATTCATATTTTCTGCTTCTTTAATTTGTACACTTACTTGTCATAAGCAACTATCTTTGATGCCATGCTTCCCTGCCTTGTACTGATCTCCAATGGTTTTAAATGGACCAAATCATTTTATAAAGATGTTTTAGCCTTAGACTGATCACAACAACTACAGTTAAGGAGACTTCTGGTGACAGTGAACAGAAAAATTATTTGATGCAAATGAGTAAGTGCAAAATAAACTCACATAAATCTCCAAATTATGTTTCCTTTAAAGCTTCAGCAGCTAATATTTTACATGTTTTCTAAGATATTAAGTGTAAATGGAGCAGACATGGGTTACATACTGTACAGACCTTCTGTTGCTATACTGTGGTTTTGTTTTTTTTGGTTTTTTTTGAAAACCAACAGGTCCAAGCACAACTTCTCGCATCAGACGAACAGTGGAGATGTCACAGACTCTGTCAGGTCCAGACATTGTGCAGTGTTGTGCTGCTGAGAGAGGTTCAGTGCACCATGGGGAGAAATGCCACTTTATTTCGATTCATTTTATGTTTGCAGGAGGAATACAGCTAACAGCTAATGGTAGCTATCACCAATTATGTAGTTGCAGGAACAGGACGGGAGGGGCAAGGAGTAAAGTGATGGCTGTGGTCTTGAGTTTGTTTTGCTTCAAAGAAAGCCAGCTGGAATGAGTTATTGCACCTTTAAACCCACACATGGTCAAAGAATAGTCAGTAACACTGCAGCATGAAGTGTTGTTGGCAGCTTACTGTAAATAAAATCAAGGGGAAAGACTGTGATCGATTTGACAGCTCTAAATTATTCCTGTTATTAAAGCTCGACAATCTGTGTCACTTTAGTCGTCTAAAGATTACGAGTGGCTGGTGTGGTGGCAGCGAGAGAAAGCCAATAACACAATACTGTAAATCACGTCAAAAGATTAAGTAGCATGTGAGGGCAGTGGGGGAAGACAAGCAGAGACAGAAGGAGCAAGAGTGAGGAGTAAGTAAGTGTAGTGGGATCGATGCTGAACTGCTTATCCCCTTATCCCACTAGGAAACCAAGCCACCAACCAGCTATTATACAAACGCAGAGGCAGCTGTGCCTGTGACTATCAATGTACGTAAATATCAGGTTTACCAGAATATGAAGTAGAGCGAGCAGAAAATGAGTAGATCTCAGAATATTAGTGCAAAGAGGCTGCCTTCCTAAGCACTAGTTTTAATATGAGCTATGTTGCAGAGAAATACCAAATACTTTTCAGCAAATTGTTGTTTCACCTCCTGTTTATGTAAAAATGCCACAGTTTGTCATCTTGTCATTTCATAATGGACTATACTTCTACACATGCAAATGAAACTGCTAATTCATCTTTGATCTTTACCCGATAGACCTGCATGAAATATGCCAAATATTGCAGATTCATTCCAATCAGACAGGGCTAACAAACTAAATAGCGTAGCCTGCTATTGGTTTGTTACCTTGAGTAATTTTTGTCACTGCCATTTTTTATTGCCGCTCTGTTTTTGGCTTTAAGGGGGTCGGACACTTGGGCTAACCCCTCAGAAAAGTTTGGGAAAGTCTCACATGCAGATGATTCCCACGCCCATTCTGCTGCTGCCAATTCTCAAGCTGGTCCAGAGAAATACAACAGTAAAAAGGTGACTCTGTACGTTGTGAAGGCAATGTAGCCCCATCACACAGTTAAGGACTTCACACAGCTACAGAAATGTTATGGTGGGTTATGAATGAAGTCTGCAAGAGTATACAACGTTCAAACTCTATTTTGTGGAGCCTCATATCATTTGACAGATGTCAGTTGACACCCATAGCAGACGCCAGAAATAAACAAGAAAAAACAGCGGCTGAGATGTAACTGTTCAGTGAGCAGATGTGATAAGATTCAGCTTTTTTTCAATGATGTGAGTCAAAGCCGGTGAGAGAAAGATGCCAATAATATGTGGACGTACATAGAAAACTGTGAGTGTGTGTCTCAGCAGATGAGGAATGTTGTGCTTAGACTTAGGACCTTTCTTGTGCATTATTCAACTTTTGCCGCTTCTTCTGTTTATTCCCTGCTGTTTCTGCACGGCTGCTGTCCAACAAAGGAATAAAATGTCATTCCACTCTTAAACTGTGCTAGTGACCCCGAAGATCGCAATGTTCATTACATCTCACAATACAACGGTATTGATTTGAAGTACTTTTCCCACTTCTGAAGACAAATCAGCTGGACGACTAGGGGTAAATAAGGACATTTTAGTTTGAGCCTCTTCAGTCTTTGTCATTTCACTGTCACAGAAAAATGTCGTAAAAGGTTCTTATTTGAGCCTAAATTATATGAAATGATTTTTTTCCTCAAACAAAAAGCACTTTCATTTTGAAGACTATTCACCTTGGAGGGTTTCAATTGAAAGTGTGGAACTTTTTGCTTGCAACCCAACTGTGAGTGTGCGCGTGCTTGTGTACATGAATGAATCTTGTTCACAAACTAATGGGGATAATGAATTGGTTTCTTTCTGGATAATTTTGAGGCTGGCTTGTGAGGCAGATACTTAACAGGTGGGCCAAGGTGACAGCACACGTAAGCAGGCAAGTGTCTCAGTGTGAACCTGCTGGAAATTAGAGCACTTCACTGCTGACAATTCAAGGTTTAAATGACATGAATGTGCAAAGGAAAGAATAAATTAACAAGATGAAAAGTAATACTCTGAAGATAAATGCTTTGTTATTTAAATACTGTCCTTTTC
This sequence comes from Helostoma temminkii, assembly GCA_900302695.1. Taxonomy (NCBI): domain Eukaryota; kingdom Metazoa; phylum Chordata; class Actinopteri; order Anabantiformes; family Helostomatidae; genus Helostoma; species Helostoma temminkii. Next base: position 231,996 of record OMLM01002758.1, read on the forward strand.
CGTAGCATAACAAACTTAATAGATGAAACTAGTTTGTTAGTTTAGGAAACTTGCAGATTTGTTATGTAAAAGTTAGTTTAACATGACGTATTTGTGCTTCTTTGCAGACCAATATGTATTTATGTATGTAGCAGCGCATAAGATAGATTATAGCTTTCACAAAATATCAGATTGCCTGTAGTTACTTAATGATACAAACTGTAATATTACAGCTAGAAACTGATAAAGTAACAGTGTTAGGCTTAGCTGTGTTCTGAGCTCAGATGTCTGTTAGTATGTAAAGATGCATGTTAACTGTTAACAACATTTTATATGATAGCATATTAACATGAATTGCCACCATTGCATTAACTTTGTATCTACTTTTTCCTCTTTCTTCTTCTCTTTAGTTTCTGCAGGTATCCTCAGCCTGTGTGTTCCCAGTGTGCAGCTTATGGCACAACCAACCTGCCAAGTATTTTGTTTGTTGCCTGCTGTTGTTGTTCTCTCTCCCTTTGCTCTTACCCCAACCAGTGGAGGCAGATGGCCGCCCACCCTGAGCCTTGTCCTCCTCCCGGTTTCTTCTGTTAAAGGAGGTTTTTCCTCTCCATTGT
>OMLM01002759.1:5218-19234 GCA_900302695.1 Helostoma temminkii
TGTACTGTCAAGTTGTTCCGTTTTGACACCTAAATCTAGCAGCCATCACGATCGTGTAAAGCGTTGAAAAGATGAATTAGAATTAATCAATACTGTAATATCATTTTAGTTAATTTAATTAAATTAATAATTTAATTGTGAAAAATTCCTGAATTAAGAATATTAACTACTTCATAATTTATCGTGACATTTCATTATTTTAACTTGTTTGTACAAGTTGGTTGGTGTTTATTTTTTTACCACCATGAACTACGTGTATTAATGCATCTCTTCTTACCATGATATTTCATCACAGAATGCTTGATTTTTTTTAACATAGTGTGAATAAACTTGAACCTAACATTATGTGTACTGTATTTTCAGATTGTGTATTCATATTTTATAGGTACCAAGTAACAATAGGTACTGACATTTGCAGAAGAAAGCAGGAAGCCGCAGTTCTTGTCATCGATGAACACCAGCCGTGTGCCGTTTAGGTCAGGAAACACTTTCCTCACAGCAACTACATGGTTGTAGCTGCTCACAGTCTCCAAGTCCTCCACCAAGACACATACCACATTACCTGACTGAGAAAAAGACACAGAGAAACATAAGAACAGCAACTGGAAAAGTGACAAATGCAAAACCAAAAAAGGAAGCAGGCAGGGACAAAGAGAGACTGGGAAGAGAAAAAAACAACAAATAAAACAACAAATAAAAGACCAAAAAAGAAAACTGAGTTTGGAAAAAAAAGGTAAGAAGGGAAAATTAGGTGTCTGGATTATCAAGGACTGCATGTCCTTCAGACTGTGCCCACAAGAAGACTGTGACACTGTGTCAAAGATTCTGTTATCAGTTTGATGATAAAAGGGAGAAGAAAATGAATCTTCAATTGGCATTTCTGATTTTTGATAATGAAAACAAGCACTCATCGATTTATAAAGAACAAATATAGGAAAAAACATAGTAATTCAGATATTGTTGCATTTGTGGACTGACTAAGGTGAAGATGTGCCGCTTACATCTGTGCTGTAGTACAGGAAGTCAGTTGTAAGGGCGTGGCAAAGAATCCGACCTTTTCTATCGTCATCTGGAAACAACTTCATCTGCTTCCTCTCCTCCTGGTCTTTGCCTTCAATCTAAACATACATGCAGATGCACAGACCTGAAGCATATTCATGCTAAAGTGAAACAGTAGCCTGTTAAATAAATGTTAATTGGTCAATAAAAAGAGAAAAAGAGCCGACATGTACACATGCAGGCAACTCACCATGTGCAGCTGCACTTTTCCTTCAAACAGCGCTGCTGCATAGTCTGAGTTAAGGCACATGCTGGCTATCGTTCCCAAATACTCAACATCCTTCAGCTTTATAAAACCTGAGTGACACACAACAGTTTGGAAAAAGTTGTGTGTGAACGTTTGAATAACTACATGAGCTCCTTCACAACACAGTAGCATTTGATAGTTAAAACATCACACACACCAGGTTCTTGGTCCACCAACGCATAGAACCAGGCTCTGTTGTTCATGCCCACTGCCACATGGTATTGTCCCACTGCAATGAAAGTGGGCTCTACTTCTACCTCTATGGCCACAGGATTCTCCTGGAAAGCACAGGGCATCAGACATATTTAATGGTGAAAGCGATCATAAGTATTTATTCCCAGCTACAAAAACAACCAACACAGTATTAACATGCTACCTATTTTAATTATTCTGGTTTCATATAAATGTTTCCTCTGATCAGCAGTGTGTCTTCACCTTTTCCACCTGGTTGGAGACAGTCACTTCTAGCAGGGACGTGAGGTAGGCCAACTGGGTTCCAAAACTATCACCCAGGATGGGAAGCTTGGTCAGAAAGACATGAAGCGTTCCTTTCTGTGTGGAAACTGCCAAAAGTTGTCCATCATCTGTCCAGTTCAGTTGGTCCAGACCTAGAGGAGGAAGGAGGAAGATGAAGGAGAAATGTGTGGCACATTAAGGATTTAACTTTATTTGAAAAACGTTGAAACTGACTCACCTTTAGTCTCATCATCCAGCTGAATTACGTTGCTGATGTCTTTGAGCTCAGACAGCTCATGGATTTTAATGCTGCAACAAGAAACACGTGGTTTTACTTGTTCAGGCTGAACAAGAAACAGAATGAAGGTGCTGCTTCTTTTGTGCGTGTACCTGTTGTCCCCACAGGAAGCAGCTTTATTTAGTGCTGGAGAGATGGCCACACTGTTGAGACTATCCTTATGGTTGTGAGCCTGGTAGAGCTCCTCACCAATCTCTTTGATATGAGTGGATATAACGACAAAGTATCCATGGGAGAAGCCAATGAGTATATAGCCATCACCGAACCTGAAAGTGATAGTCAGAGAAAGAAAAGTAATTTTAAAACAAATATCTCACGGCTACAAGTATCTGCTCAGTCGTGTGGTGTATCCAGATATGTGAGTGTGTGTAGTACCAGCGATAGGACACAATGTTTCCATATCGATGCTGAAAAGTCAAATCTATCCGGTTGTCAGGGTCGTTGATATTGAAAAGCATCAGTATCTTCTTGCCCACAGAGACACTCACCTGAAGGGTCAGTGATTGCAACAAAGTGAGAATGTCAAGACATGAAATGCACTTTCTAGAGCTTTAGTCTCAAGCTAAATGTTTTAATTACAAAGTACAAACTGATTGTATCGTATTTCTTTGAACAAACCGAATCTGTCTGACCCAGTCAAAACCCAGATCTGTAAACAATAGAGTGGAGTGACCTCCACCAGTCACACCATCCTGGGAATATCACTGAACTGAAGCAGTTCTGAATTCCTCCTCCACATCGAGCAGGTCTGACCTGCAGCTATAGCAAGTATTTAAATCCAAGGCTTCACTGACTTTTTCCAGCAGGACTCTGAATACTTGATAGAAATGTTCCATAACAACATGAAATATTTTTTTATTGGATGACATTTTTTTCTTATCAATAATTGTCCCAGTATGACAAAGGCAAAAAGTGACACTTCTTCAAGACAAGAGATCCTTAAGTGAACATGTCATGAATACTGTTATATAATATAAATGTAATCTATACATGAAATAACTGCAGATAATGAAAGAACTACATCAAACACACACTTACAGTGCTCTCTCCTTGAGACGACCTTTCATCTGTCTTCATCACTGAAAAGTAAATTTCAGCAGGCTCACCACGAAGTGTTATCTGGCGAAAAATAAGAAAACACAAACTGGATTCTTTCCAGCCTTTTTGCCTCTTATTAACTGAGTGATCTAACACAAATGTTCATATGGCTATAACTTAATATAAACACACTGCCTGTGTCTTCATGCATATTTGTGACTACCTGCCTGATGGTGTCCCCCTCATGATTACTGATGCTCAGCGTGTTGTCATCGCTTCCCAGAGCGAGCAGGTTCTGAGAACTCCAGCACCCACAAATGATCTTCTTGGTGTGTTTACCTAACGTGTGGACAGAGGTACAGACGATCAATATGAATAACTAAGTAACTATTCTCAAAATCATCCTCAGGTCTCTGTGCAGTTGTGTTGAATATGTATTACCTAGTACAGGGATCTTCCGTGACGTCTGCTGATTGTAGATCAACAGATTTCCTTTGACTGTCCCCACTGCCAACAGCAGGCCAGTCTTTGACCACAGGATGAATGACATTTGATCTCTGTTGCAACAGTCAACAGCAAAAAACAGAGTATTAGAAACTATTAGAATAATTATAATGAAAATAAAGTAGTAAAATCTCTTGCCGTACCTCATGCCACTGTCTATCTGAGATGTTTTATTGACACTGGCATCCCACAGGTAGATAGAGCCAGATTTAGCAGCTATTACTGCCAAAATGTCTCCATCTTTATCCCAGTCCATGCCAACACAGCGCCTATGGCACGCAGGCAAAAGAAGGGAAAGTGCAGAAGACATTTTAATAAAATGCTTAACCAGCAAGAAGAGATTATTTAGGAAAAACAGTTTAGAGTAAAATCAAAAAAAGATGCTCACACACTTACCCTGGCAGGCTAAGTTCAGTCCACTTGTGTCCATGTCGATCAAATATTTTCACTGAGTTGTCCTGTCTGCATGGGTAACAAATGTATATTTTAGAGAAAGCTCAGCTACTGTACTAATGTTAATCTTTTACAAAATGAAACACTTTACTCACCCTGCAACAGCGATATAATTACCGAGTGTTTTCTGCCACTTATACAGCAGGTTAGAACCCGCCCAGTTCTTTTCGGCCAGAACAAAAACACTCTGTGGACAAAAAGATTGCTTTCTAAAGAAGTTGATGTGGAAAAATACATAAGAGTTTGCAATGTCAATAATAGTCGCCAGTCGTCCTCCACCAGAGATTACAAAATATTTAGATTTGACCGAACACTGGGCTTGGTTGCTCCTAATCATGCCATGCAACAGCTTTAAATATCATTTAATTAACGTCACTGTATCCACTAATGATGAGGATCCAATGAATAATTGTGTCGTGATGCATTATGAGATCTAGAAGCCAGCATATACATACTATGGACTCATTTCTACGAAGTAACTTCTATGAAATAACAAAACAATTTAGTTGATAGGTGTGCAATATTAAACTGCTAGAATGTCCCTTTAATATAGGCTTGGCTTGGATTAAATAACATTATTATAATAAATCACGTTTGGTTTCAGTCAAATACGTTTAATGTGGCGGAAGCACCTGGTGTCATTTATCATTTTCCAGTGTAATAAAGTGTGTTTATCTACTCGCATTTTGTCACTCACACTACTTGTAGTAGTAAGTAATTGTGAAAGTGCCATTTGTTAAGTCTAAGAATTGAACCTAGGAAAAACGCAAAAATGTAACGGGTTGAAATTTAGAAAAAAGGCAGCTACCTTCACAGGTGTCATTATTGTTGTGATTATTTTGACCAATAACTAACTAAAGAATATGTTTCCATGTGTCTGGTCCTATTAGACAGCTGGACAACATACTAATCCAATAAAACTGTTAATTTGACGTTAGCCAGACTAAATCTTTAACTATTAACGCTATTTGTTAGCATTTAGCTTGATTTTCAGGAGTTGACTAACTAAAGCTAGCTAATTAACGATAAAGTTAGCAAGCAGCTAGCTAGCTATGCGACCACACTCAACATCATTTTTACCATAAACCCAAAGCGAATGCGGTATTTTCTGTTGTTTCACTGGTACCAACCTTCATCTTGGTAGCATTCAATCATATAATATAAAACTTTAAATCGACATTTTCTGTTCTGAGTATCACAGCAGAACCGATGTATATATCCCACAATGCTTCACTCTGCAGCGTCTGCAGAAGCGATGTCATAGCAACAGTTATCAGCCAATCAGCAACCTCCAATGCAAAGCAACGTGATGACAGCTGTTCAGCGTCTCAATAGAAGAAAACGATGAATGTGACCAACAACTGCTTCATCATCTGTAGTATAAAACTATTCCCACACATTTGGTAGCAACCAATAATGGTTAATGCAAGAACAATGCGGCGAGTAGTTGACATGACTTGCATTGTTATTGTCTTGCATTACTGAATTATGTAAAATTGTAATCTCTGCACACAACAATGTAATCCAGCATGTGATGTATGTATATTTTTATATTATTGATAGTGTCAGTGGAATCAATATCAAAAGCAGGACTTTTTCTCAGTCTATTATGTGGTTATCAACGCTGTAGCATAATAATACAGTCTTTCTGTTTAATAACTTGTGTATTATTTTTATTTTTAGTTGTTTTCACTCCCCTTTGTATTACTTTTCATTTTACTTTTACTTTTGGGTGCATCTTTGTGTGTCATATTTGGGACACAAAAATTGTCACTGTACTAATGTCAATGTACTAAATGTTATTTTTTTATTCATGGTTCTATTTCTTGGTCTGCCACTGGTATATGTGATTGTCAGACGCTCACTGGCATTAAATCAAATTTTGTGTCTATAGTGTCCTCCTTCTGTTTAACAAAGCACTCCCTCAGAGCGAGAACATCATGTCGATTTAAGATTTACATGGACAGAAGCCTTCCCCTTGGATTAAGTTGAACAGATTGTGAAGCTAAAACCTCAGACGTATTTCTGTCTCTCTTTAGAAAAGCTTGTCAGAATATAAAGTGAGCCTTGAGGCATTATACTGTGCACATACTCTCTGAGTGTGCAACCAGCTGTGTTTGTTGAGGAGATATGTTTCTTTACGCACGTAATATAGCAACCCAAGCACTGATTTGGACTCTGCATCTGTCTCAGTGCTCCTGACTGAGGCCTAAAGTGCAGCAAATAACTGTGATAAATTGAGACAGTAGGTCGTTAATATCAATTCAGACTTTTATTAGATTTTTTATGTCCAACTCAGGGAACAATGAAACGTAAATATTTTATTATCAAATCACCTGTGCAATATTATTTAGCTCACTTTATAAATGATCCCATCGGTTGCAGCTTGTTAACATCCTGAAGGCTGCAGTGCTGAAGCTAGATACACAGTTCAGCTGTACAATCTCCCTGGTTAAAGGGAAACCAAGCTACCAACATATTTGTTTTATCCATTAAAAACTGTTGTTTCTTGGTATATGAATACACAAAGACAATCAGAAAAGGTGACTTCTGTGACGTTATTTTTAACCAGAACAGAACATTAGATTTTTTCTGTCTGTGGGAAATGGAAGCTAAAGAACAAAAGACAAAATAGTTTTTTACAACACTGAGAATAATAACATCTCAGCTTTAAGACAAAAAATAATTGTGTTTTACATATCACAGATGGATCATAGGATTGAAGAGACTTCAAAATCTCCCACAAAAAATGACAAACAAAAGCCGGGAAGTGTAGAACACGCAGCATGTGCTGCTTCTCACAGCTATAATACAAACAAATGTAATTTCTATTCATAAATGACTCACATGCAAACAACTGTATGTGTCTCAGTATATGATTTGTTCGCCCCACCACCATCAGTGTTACATCACAGCTACATGTGAATTTTGTAAACATTACTGTGCTTCCATCACAGATCCAGTAGACGGCAGACTTGTACAATGTTTAAAAAAGTTCCCTTTCCATTGCCACAAATTTCCAAACATCTGCTTTGTCCTTTCTTTTTTATGTTGTCCTTTAAGCAATGAATAAAACTCTTTTGAAGAAAATAACCACAACCTTCAGCTTTTGTAACTCAGCACTGAACAGGCTCACGGTACTTTACTTCTGTTCATCTGAAATAAATCAAGGTCAACTTCTTCTCTTGTGTTTTTCATTATTGATGAAAGGTGAAGAAAGCACTTTGTGACACAGCACCCTCTGTACCTTCTCATATATTGATGGACGGATGACAGCTTATTTTCACGAACATGGGAGCTGGGATGAATATGTGTGACACAAATATTCCTGAGTGTGCGCCAGCATGTTGAAGCAGAATACACCCTGCTGACTCAGACCTCATTACGATGCACCAAAGGGAGCAGTGCCATGATTTCCAAGCAAAATGGTAAAATTAGAACAGAGAAATGAAAAAAACTTATGAAAAATGAATGCCAGTGAGGCAATAAACCCCAAGCGAGTAGAGTAGCTGATTGTTTGTGTAATATAGGGTACATTTTTGCTAACAACAGAAAGAGAAAGGAATCAGATTAAATGTTGTTGCAACATTAATGGAAAGTCTGCAATTTTCCAAACTCCTTTAAACTGCGTTGAGGTCAAACCTCAAGTCACAAACAAAATTAACATCTAATTGTGTTTTTGTAGGGCACATAGATTTGACCTGTATTCTACTACAAAAAGGTCTACATGAAGAATATGTGGAAGATATGCTGTGGAAAATGAGGCTATTCCTTGAGAATGGCGTGAATCAGCAGCATCTAAATATGCTTCATTCATTAAGGAAGATTATTCATGTTTGACATACTTTTTCTAATTTATTGACAATATATAATAGGACATACTTAATTAAAAAATTAGTCTATTACTAGTTTTTAAATACTGTATAACCATATCCAACTTCAACAGTAAATCATCACATGACTGTAGGACCACAGAGAGAGTACAGTCGTCCTGTCTGCAATGACTGGACTAATAAGACCTACATGTACACTGTCAGTCAAAAGTTTGGTCACACACAGAAATCTCCATGTTTATTAAAGAAAAGTTGATTTTATAAAAGCTAATTGATCAGATATACAGTACAGACATTGTTAATTTTGTTAATAACTATTATAGCTGGAAACAGCTGTTCATTAAAGGAATATTTACATAAACCTACAGAGGCATTAGCACTGTCTTCCAATAGCACATTATGTTTGCTAATGCAAAAGATTGTGAGAAATCCTTTTGCAGTGATGGTAACACAGCTGAAGAATTTCCACATTTCATCAAAATCATGGTAATTCGACTGCTAATGTATCTGTAATGAGGGTAAATACACAACCCTCATCAGCAGATGGAGTTTATCCATCTGTCGATCTTCAGTCTCATCTGGTGAGGAAGATCAGAAGCTCCAGAGCAGCATCTAAATTCAGTGTAATCACTCACCATTTTCTTTCCTAACTACAGGAATCACAATGCACACAAAAAAAACTTGTTATTATTTTAAACACATTCAGCAAATTCAGCCGTCACTCTTGGTATCTTGGTAAAGTTTGTATTTCCGCAATTTAAATAAAGTAATGTGGACTTGAAGAGTGTTCCAGCTGCAGTATTTGCCATGACGCATTCCTGGTGGTGTATTTAAACCGCTGGGTAAATACAGACCTGAGACACTGTATTTCCACTGTATATTTGGACGTCAAACAACAGTCCAGCACTTTTTGTCTCCTTCTAATTCTTGTCATGTGTAGTGGACTCAGGGGCTGTTAGGGCGGCAGGTCACCATCATTTCTCAGCACCACTTGGAGGTGGTTGCTGGAGCAAGTTATGACTGAAAGCTTCTCCACAATAAATAACAGGGTGAATCAGCTGGCTACTGGCCCAGTCACAGGGTTAAAGTATCTGTAAATTGTGAGCATTCTTCTTCCTCACACACACAGAAAACCTCCGGTTCAGACTGCAGCTTTTCGTTGCATCCACACTTAAGAGTAATGAATCTCCACATTAACCTGCAGGCCTAGAAAATAAATTCAGAGCCTTACTGCAACAGAAAAACCTGCAGAACCACTTGAAATGCAGCGACTTGATTGAGGTCTTGGATGGGATGAGATAAATGTTAATTCCCTGCAAACACATCTGCACCATAAAGATGATTTAGCTTTTTTGGTTGTGCATTAGTATTTCACATAGTAAAAGACAAACAGAAATATTAAATCACATCTTGACTTTAATGTATAAAAGACCAATAACATCATGTTACAGCAGCATATATTGTACATACATAATTCATATTGTAAAAGAGGAGGTGAAATATTCTGGTACAAAAACAGTAAATGTGCAGCGGTATCGTTTCTCATCAAATATCATTACGCCTCCTTTTCATGTGAATTCATGGTATAAAAAGAAACGCACAATAACATATAATATTTAGTGCACTGTAAAATATAGAGCACAATGCAATAAGACCACAGATAGGTTTAATATTTATTTATGCACATAATCTACACTTGTATACTGTATATGTTAATTTGGAATGTCTTTATTTTATTATTGACCTATGACTGAAACTCTGACAGTGTGCAGGTTTGAAGGGGAAGAAAATAGAATAATGCAGAAGTGCATTAGGTTTGAATAAACATCAGCTCTGCTGCAGGGAATTGCTAGCCTGCCCGACTTTGCTTTTTAGATGTCATGCCGGCAAATTTGGGAGGCTTTTCAATCTTCACCGACTCCTGGGGCATTTGGCTTTCAGCTGTGTGGTGGTAGTGTGTCTTTCCATGTGTGTTTATGTGTGTGAGATATGTCCGCATGTATTTGTGAAATGCGTCCTGGGGGCTACATTAGCTCTAGATCTGTCAGTTCAGACAGGATGCCTGCTTTGCCTCTCAATGTCAGGAGTTTGCTTTTTGTACACTAGACGCAGGAGCAGATTGAGCCTAACAGGGAAGATGCACAATTAAGTCTTCTACAGCATAAATGACTGTGGCACAGCCTGCAGATTGCATTGTTGATGTTTCTTGCCATGTAAGATTACTTAAACAAGTCCAAAATACGAGCACATGAGGTTGTTTCACAGGATTTGTTTTATGCTTGTGTCTCATACTTTGTATGAACATCAAATCTAATAACGCTTTGAACTTGACATCAAATAAAATGTCGGCACAAGCTGAATCAACATTATTAAATTCCTGGTCTCATTATATACTCTGTTGTTCATTTTGTCTGGGTTTCCAATTCTGCTCCACACCGTACTGTGGTGGCGTGTGTGCTTGTGTGTGCTTTAGTGTGTGTGTGTGTGGTGATGAGATGGGAAAATGAGGATGAAGAGAAAGCAGCAGGGAATTGAACGTGTGGGGAGGGAAAGGGGGAAGATTCTCATTTGAGATAAAAATATACTCTGAACACATGTACACACAAACACTGAAGAAACTTGTGCAGTGGAGAAAAAGAAGGTAGCTGACATACAGAAAAGCTCTACTCACCCTGAATAAAACCAAGTCAGTAAATAGCTGATCCTGTGCTCCACAGGAAATTGAAAACAGCATTTCCCTATAGGGATCAACAAAGGGCCACAGTGTTATTATGATTACTCTGGTTATACCAGGCCAAACCCAATAACAACACTTAATGGACCCCATTCATCAGATACATGGCACAGTTAACACAGTTAACAAAATAAGAAGCATAAAATTGCATATCACCGTACACTGTACTTCAAATGTGAGCTGATGCAACATGGAAGACACACACAGAAATACTACATAAAGCATTTTGATATGTTTTGACTGAAAAGAGTAAAGAGGCTCATAGTTCGCTACAGTATAACTGTATAACTTCATAAGATTGTGCTGATTATGTCAAAAGGCTTTCTTTTATCTGTCAGCTGGCAAGAAAAGGGAAGAAAGAGGAGGGTACTTATCAGCAGCAGCTTAAAAATAATAGGGAATGTATTAAAATAGCATCAATACACACCATCAGGTATTGTTAGGAAAACTGAGAGCATAAAATGATGAGGCATCACAACCGCCTTCCCTCTCTATCTGTCTCACATTCCTTTCCGTCAGCAGAAATAGAAGCTGAAAGCAGCCATGTATGTTTGCGTGTGTGTGGATCTGTGTGTGTGTGTGTGTGTGTGTGTGTGTGTGTGTGCGCGTCTCACGTTGTCTACAGAAATAAAATAATAGGAAAGGAAAAAGAGCTGTGAGACAGCTGTTCTGTCATGCTCAGATAAACACTGCGTGCTCCTCTTCACTGTAGGTGTCAGTGGCAGTTCACTTTGGCAGCAGGATATGAAAAGTTTCAGAAACCTGGAACACCACCTTACCCTAAACATTAAAATGAATGACTGGCAGTTTTTAAGGAGAGTAAAACACAATGTGTGAAACCTGAAGAGTGTCCAGTAACCAGGCTTTTGTCTCCTGGTACGCAGAGATGAATCTCTTGGTGGATATGACCTTGTCGATGGTGACACAGAGGAGGGTCTCTGAGCATCAGGTACAGTCGATGTTTAAATGTTTGAGTTTATGGTTTCACAGTCTGACGGCCACCACACACGCGCCTGCTCTGCCCAGACACAGAGGTGCTACCTGAAAGAAAAACACACAAACAAAAGGAATTTCAGTCACAGCTTGAAATTGACATGCATGATGATCTAATCGTGGGATGTTTTTGTTTTGTGTGTAATCAATGTGTTCGCTTTTTGATTGTCAGTGGCTGAGCTAGTACCTCTCAGTACAGCAGTACAGACCACAGATGATAACATGACAAAAACAGACATCTACCGTCACGCTACTATCTCACCTTAAATGTTTACAACTGATCTGTCTCCAGTAATAACAAGAAACTACTATGAAAAACGCTGGGCATCGTAACAAGAAGAAAAATATTTAGTTATAACATGAAAGGAGCTTGTAAAAATAGGAAAAGTACCTTGTTATGGATAGTGAGCAAATATTTGTGTCAGGGTGGCAGCATAACGCTGTTTGTGTATTTATATGATCTTTTGTCCCATTTTGTTTTCCAACTGTCAGTCATCTCATTTTAAACATAAACTTACCACCCATATTATTATTCTCTGTCAGACTTGTGCCAAGCAAAGCAGAGAAAGTGGTGGTGTTAAGACAGGACAGACAACCCACCCACTGGTGTGTTTGTTTCAGTTACTGACAATGACTAGGGGACATTTAATGTCAAAACATGTCAGTTTGTGCTCATCCCTCTCTTTCTGGATCCGCCCTCTCACTCCCTTCTTGTTCTCAGCATGGGGCATGTTTCTAAGATATTTCCATATTTCAGCCATATTTCCAGCAATTCTTTGGAAATTCTCTGAAGCTATATAGGAGATGGGTTATACACTCAAGCTGAATGAGATTGTTCAACTTTGAAACAGTCCCCTCTACCTCCTGCTGCTGCAGCGACAAGGACAATATTAGCATGAGGGGAACATGCCTTTACATAACAATGAAAACATGCCAAGATACATGGAAGAGGAGCTGGAATAAACTGTGGCTGTGTGTTTATATAACAGCTTTATTGTTATATGTAATGTACATTATGTATTAAAGTACATTATACTACTACTACTTACAGTACATAGTACATAAGATCAAGTGCTTACATATAAATCTGGTGTGTATGTGTGTACTATATGGGAATAAATTTGATTTAAGTGAGTCTTTCTGTATGTATCTATATACCAGTGTGTGTGTGTGCTTCACTGTATTTATGTGAATACCTGTGTCCACTCGTTTGTCTGGGGGTCATAAGCCTCTACAGTATTGAGATACACCTGCCCGTCATAACCACCCACAGCATAGAGACGGTCGCCAAGTAGACAAACACCAACAGCATCTCTGCTGATGCTCATGGGGGCTACTGCTGTCCACACATCTGTCTGAGGATCATACCTGTACACATAAAGACATTTAGTAAAAAAAATTTTTTTTCACAGCTCACTGGTTTATAGAATAAAATAACTAATTTTGGCCTCCTGTCTGGGAGCTAGATGAGCTCAATACCAATCTCATGCCTGTGACAGTCAGCAGGAGGTCATTAGTTTATCTTTTCACAAAGACTGAACACAGAAGGAAACAGCTAGCTCACCTTTCCACACAGTCACTTAACCGAGATGCCAGTGATGAGGCCGGAGCATCGTGTCCTCCGATGGCATACAAGAATCCATGCCACGTGGCCACACCCACACCTCCACGTCTTTTAGCCATTGGAGCACAACCACTCCACCTGTAGATAGTGAAGGTAACCATCAGAGAGAAAATTCGCACTGTGTCTGACGCTGAGAAAGAACCTGATATACCAAAATTTGTTGTTTTTTTTGGCAAGGGTCAATAACAAGCATCTCTCAGCCCTTCTAGGGCATGCCATAATGAATGTACTTGATAAACGGAAGATATTTGAATGTAGTCTATTCTAATGTCCTGAGGGGGTTAGCTGCTGTCTCCTTTGATCTGTCGGCAAATTACCTTAAAAGCACAGAGGTGCTTCACTACAAAGAGCAGCAGACAGGAAATAAAGCATGAGACGGCAATTAATCCTGGTCAAATTAAATCCCAAATCACAGACCTGTTGGTGTGGGGGTCGAAACACTCCACTGACCGCAGGCAGGATGAGCCGTCACGACCTCCTACTGCATACAACCTGAGGACCACAGAAGACACACACACATTCACACACATTTCTGGACATTTCAGGAAGTTCAGTGATACTTAAACAGATGGTAAAAGGGTGCATGTGAGTTGTGCAGGTATTTGGGAGACAAAGTGAAGTGTGCAAAATCATTTAGCCGACACTCTTGGGGTTTCACAACCCTGAGCTGTGTGTGTGTCTGCACACATATACATGGATGTGAAGTTAGGAAAGTGAAGAAAGAAGTGCATCAGGACCAGTTGAGCTAGTAATGAGCTCCATCAGGCAAAGAGCCCA